>JAUESH010012912.1:0-14735 GCA_032275165.1 Synergus magnus
TTATTTGGAAGGAATAAAAAAATTGGAAACACGCTGGACTAAATGTATCGAGCTAAAAGGAGATTATGTAGAGAAATGTGACTTTTTGAATAAAAGATTTTTTTTTCAAAAAGTCACTAACTTATCAAACAGCCCTCATATTATCAGAGAAGGTATTAGATTTATATAAAATTTGACACCCCCCCCCCCCCCGTTTTTGTTAATTGTCCACATTAAGTGACCCTCTAAACCCAAAAAGCATGTTTTTACGAACGTGTCTGTCTATAGATTCTTAGTTTGTGAGCACAATGACTTTCGAAAGAATTGTCCAATTGGATTGGCCTTTGGTATTCTCTTTTAGTGTCTTAAAATGAAGGTCAAGCTAAAGTGAAGCCAGCCATTTTGGATAAAAATTCAAAAAGTTAGAGCATTTTGAAAATTTTTGAAACCACTTTTTTTTTAAACTTTACAAATTCTATGCACGGATATTCATAGTGCTTAAAATTTGAATAATTTATCCTTATGATGACCAATACGAATAATTTATCCTTATGAATGACTTTTAAGCCAAACAATGCAAGATATGAAAAAAAAAAGTCAAGAGAAGAAAAACGTTGCTTTTTAAATCCCCTACAAAATTGGCATAACAACTTTTCTTAAAAAATCGAAAATTCAAATTTGGAGCCAAATAATAATAAAATAATAATTTGCATGCTCTGTTCCACATCACCCAGAAGGTAAATCATTTCCCTTTACAAAGATTTCCTTTTACAATGATTTCTCTTTACTACTAACTCTACAGTCTACCTCCAAAATTGTGTGGAAAATGAAAGGGGTGGGGGAGAGTATGTCTGGACATTGCTTGAGAGGGAGCGAAAAGCACACTACCCTTGCGCAAAGCGCGACGTGTAATGAGAATAAAGACTTTTGCAGTCTATCTCTTTCTACCTCCTTGTTAATTAAAATCGCTCTTATATCTTTCAAAATTCTCACTTCTATATTCTTTTTCTATCTCCCATCTATTCCTGTCTACCTCTTTCTATTTACTTTCCAATTTCTTCTCAATCTCTTTCTATCTTATCCTATCTCTTAATTAATCACCTTTCGCTCTTATCTATCTACATACCCACTTCTCTTTCGAGAAGTGCATATTCTTGTCTAACCCCTTTCTATCACCTTGTCAGTCTCAATTAGTTCCTGTCTCTTTCAATCTAGGGGAATATTACTTCAAACTTTGTGAATTTTTCCAAGGTTTTTTTAAAGAAAATTCCCGAAAAGCTCTAGAGGAATATTATTTCAAATTTTGTAAATTTTTTTCAAAGATTTGTTACGGAAAATTGCCGAAAAGCTCTTGCGGAAAAATGCTTCAAATTTTGTGAATTTCTTAATTCATTTTTTAATTCAGAAAGGTTTAGGGGATATTCCCTAATTGTCCCAATAAATTAACAAAAGATTTAGGAAAATTTAGGAAACTTACAGAAGGTTTAGAGAAATTTCTAGAAGAATTAGCAAAACTTCTCTAAAATGTTGGTGAAAATCATTTTCCCAAACAAAAAATTGGAATAATCCTTAAGAAACTGTAGGGAAATTTCCTGCAATTTTTTTAAGTGTATAGTATGAAAATTCTATTTAATATTGATGTTTAAATTATTTTACTTCGTGATTTTCCGGTTTTTTAGTTCCTATCGTAAAACATTTTGGAATATAAATACGGCAGTTTTGTGAAAGGTTTGTTTAGCGTGTAATAAAAAGAATTACAATTTGTGTGACTTGTAAAATTTATTCTGGAAATTGTGACCTCTGTATTCACGCTCAGATTCAGCACTAGAATTGCATCTAATAATGTCAAAGCAAGTCGACAAATATAATTATTAATGTGTGAAATTAAATCGAAATTCTTGAGTTAATAAGTGTTACTATGTTGTAATGTTCAGTTTCGGGAGACAAGCCCACCAATTTGTCCCAGCGAATGCTTCAGCCTGCCAGGGTTGGTTTTTAGGGACAAATAAACTGAATGTGGTATTTTTACAATAAAGTACAAAATATTCTCTTTATTCGCCTAGCGGTTACAATTCTAAACTAAAACTATTGTGTGTGTGTGTTCGTGTGTAACTCTAAGTGTGGGATAGGGGAATAATTCGGCGGTGAGATAAAGAGAGAGAGAGAGAGTGAGAGCTTGCGTAGCGTGTGAGATAGGGTGCGTGAGGATTCAGGTTGGTACCTGAAACGAAAGCTTAAGCGTTTAGGATTCGCAGGCAAGCGGATCATCGGCGGCCGGGGCGAGAGTTGTCCCCTGAGCCCGTATCTCTCGGATAAGCGGTAAACGGTGCGGTGAGAAAGGGGGGAGGGGGACACTTCAAAAGTCCGCGACGAAGCGGTATTTCGCGGCGAGTCCGTTGAGTCAGGTCAGGTCGGTCAGGTACGACTAGAAACAGGGGGTGCGAGTCTGACCCAGAATAGGCTGATTATGAGTCAGCGTATCCTTTTACTCGATAGGCGGCCATAGTTGCTCCAGGTAGTCGCGTATCGAGCGGGTCTTGAAAGTCGGTCTCAGGGAATGGTTCAGCAAAATCCAGGGTAGGCCTGTTTTGGGCCGATCTACCCCTTTGCCCGACAGGTGGCCATAGTTGCGCCAGTTAACCAACTGTCAGGTGAATTTCCTGAACGGAATTCATCCCTAGGGTTAGGCCAGTTTTGGGCCGACGTAACCTTTGGCTAGATGTGCGGCCATAGTTGCGCCAGTTAGTCGCACACCTAGTGAACTTTCCCTGTGGAGGATGTTGTGTCCATCTGTTGGTCAACCCAGGTTAGGCTGGTTATGAGCCGACGAAACCTTTCGCTGGATAGGTGGCCATAGTTGCGCCAGGTAATCACGTATCCAGCGGGTCGTCCTCCAGGAGTCGGTCCCGGTCGCTCTACCATAGTTGCTCCAGGTGGTAGAGCGACCAGTGAGTTCTGAGTGCAGACTAGCTGCTCCCCGGAGAACTGATGAAGTGTGGTGTCGCGCGTTCTTTTATACCTTTGCGACAGGTAGACAAGTAGAGGGGGAATGGTGGGGATACCAAACTCCCGCCTCGATGCGCGTAGATCAATGACGCGCGATGTACAGAAAGCATATGTAATGAGCAGGTATAGTACTGCTCGTTACAATGTATATAACAGACCTCTTTTTATGTGAACATTAGTCACTTTTAGTTACTATTTTGTTAAAAATTAGTCACTTTTAGTCACTGTTTTTGTTCAAAATTAGTCACTTTTAGTCACTTTTTAGATCAAAATAGTCACTTTTTTTACTTTTTTTCTGTGGCAGCCCTGCTTTATATCTTCTGGTCAATCACAGTTCACTCCTACAATTTCAAAACCCACTTTTCTATTCCTTTGCATTCTCTCCTATTCATTTCTGTCTCTTTCTATTGTCTTATCAATCTCTTTCAATCCCTACTTTTCTATCCCTTTCAAACTCTCTCCTATTTCCATATATCTCTTTCTATCTTCTTGTCAATCAAAATTCACTTCTATCTATCAATCTATTATTCTCTATGCCTTTCTGTCTCTCGTCTATTTCCATCTATCTCTTTCTGTCTCCTTATAAATACAAATTCACTCCTATGTGTTTCAATTCCTCGATTTATATCCCAGTCTAGTTCTAAACTAATCTCTTTCAATGCTTTCTTCTCTCTCTCAGCTGAACTCTTTTCTATTCAAATTCATCCTTATCTATCTCATTTCTGTTCAATTATTTCATTAAAAAAAAAAACATTTTTTTACAATAGTTACTTGCAATAATTGAGAGCATATAGGAGGCGTGACCTTAGCCATACATATTTCTCTAATTTACATAGAAAACCGCGGGTAATGTGTCATAACCCAACCCTGCCTTTCCCTGCACAAACTGACATGCATCTCATGAAAACTTGCCTTTTTAGGATTCAGAATGTCGCAAAGCATGTAGGGTAAAGGCCTGAACACAATGGAGATCCGAACCCGAAACCTCAACTCGAAGATGGTTCTGTCCTTTTCTATACGGAGAGAAAGATATGGTTGGGCTATGGAAAAATATGGCACTTCGATATTTTATGGTTGCTGCAACCATATTTATAGTAGCTGCAGCCAAATTGAATGGTTGCGCTGACCAAACTTTGGCTGCAGCAATTATAAATATGGTTGCAGCAACCATAGAATATGGAAGTGCCATATTTTTCCATACATATGGCTGGCCCAACCATACCTTTCTCTCCGTGTATCATATTGCTCCATCTCTCTTCTCACGTGACAAGTACCTGCCTACCTTAAATTCGATAGATGTATATTAACTTCCGACTTTTATACAAAAGTTAGGTTAAACATCACGTATTTGTCTTGTTTTAGTTTACCCCCACCCCCTGCTGAGGCTCTGCCATTTAATCCCAATCCACCTAAATTTTAATATCACTAGTGCCACTTTCGGCCGCTACGTGGCCGTCGTCGCCCTTATGTGCCTTTCTATGTTCTTTTCTACATTCACTGCCAATGCTTTCTTAATTCAATACTTTTCGAGTTTCATTCGAGACTTTTCGATATTCGAATTTGTTCAATTCGAGATTTTATGCCATGACTTTTTTTATAATAGGATACTTATCACGCCGAGTTAAAAACAATCGTTTTTAAACGCCTGCGCGTACGTAAATCACCTACGAGGCTCGTTTGATAAGTTAGGTAAAAAAATAATTCCTTTTTTTTTTTTTTTTTTTTTTTTTTTTTGAAAATTCAACAATATTTCTTAACATAGTCTCCTTCAAACTCCACACACTTGGTCCAGCTATGTTCCAATTTTTATCCCCTCAGAAAGAACAAAAAGTCTCGAGACGTGCAAAATAATTATCCACGGAGGGGATGGTCTTCTCATTCAAGTGAAATGTTTTTCCCCTGACCCACAATTTTGCCATTGCAACTGTAAACGTGTAAGCCGGTGCGTTGTCATGGTGGAAGATTACTTTTTTGGGCGCCAATCTTGGCCTTTTTATTCACAATTCTTTGTTCAAAGAAGTCAGAAGTGTTGCATAATATACTTTCCTGTGATTGTTTGACCCTTTTGTTTATTGTAACAGCAATATCCGCTCTGTAGGGATCTCAGAGCTTAAAGTGCTTCAAAAATTCTGGAACCCAACTTATTTCATATTTCTCTTAGGCGCCAGGTATCATAAGATACTACTCGAATCTTAACCTGAAATTAAAAACCTAAAAGCAAACCCAAAATCTCATGGTCTTTTTCCCAACTAACCCTTTGGAGAGGGATTTCGTGGGGGCGTAGAAATAAATCAAGTATCTGACACAAAATGTAAAATTAAGAAAAGTAGATGAATCTATTACACAAAGTTATGAGATGGAGATATTTACACTATTGGAATTGATGAATGATATGAGAAAAAGAATGAAACAAGAATAACAAAATGTTTAGTTTGCGGCAAGATACAAAGTTCTCATTATAGATGATTAATTTCCACAAAGGTACTTAATCTTGTAGCTAAATATAAATTCGTAAACAAAAGTACCGATTACGTCATCAATGTGAAATTCTGAGTTTAACTCACAATTGGAATTTTACAAATTCACATACTTACTTTAAAACTCAAAGAACATTCCAAAACTCTAATAATTGACTTTACACAATTCGCATTTAGCTTTACGAAAACTATAGACTCTACCAAGAATTATCTGCCACGCGGAAATGTACTTCATGATACGACGCCATTACATGGGTGTTGGCTAGATAATAGAATATTCGCAAAACTTAACAAAATGAATAAAAGAGCTTCACTGAAATGTTCTACACAAGGGAGATCAGTACCAAACGCCTACCTTGTTACTCTGCAAAGCCGTAGACTCCCGATATTCAACAAAGAACGCTTCCAACGGCTCAGAATATGGTCTGGCAAAATTGGGTAGATCACTCCCAAACGAAAACTCTACAAACAAACGTATTCTCGAGCGGTCAGCACAGAACTGGGCTTTCCTTCGTCTTCCTGTCTGAGCACGCCGATCGTCGAATCACGTGACTGGCAGTCCGTGAGGTGCTACCACCCATGGAACCGTTGCGTGCTCCGCAACTAAATTATGAGCAAGATGGCTGCTCCCTATGTTTTGACAGCTCAGAGGTATATATGTATATAATGCAAGCTTTGCATATGGGAACATAGCCCACTTATTATTTTGGAGGATGATAAAAGTTTGCGTAGGTGGACGATCGACAGGGCTCAGGCAGGGTAGCAAGAATACATAACACCCTGAAGCAAATCTAAGTTTTCAGAGCAACATGTAGGCGTAACCTAGGAATTTGAATCAACGAACAGAAAGAACTTGAAGAACATGAAATTGCTTAACTCTAAGGTAAATCGAATAAGTTACTAATTATTAGTCCTGAATAATCCTCGACCCACTCATCCATCCATACTCTCTCTCATTCCTTAATACTGAGTTCCTGCTGGCCGTTTTATTATTCGCGTGATTAAATCAATCTGGGAGAAGGATCATTAACGTGATGCAAGTCACCACGTTACATTATAGACAATAAAGATGTTTTCTTGAAAATTTCGGAAATCAGTAACCATCACCTTACCAACAGACAAAACTGTCTTCGCCTTCTTCAGCGCACTTTCGCTAGACTTTATCTGTTGCTGTGACTTCTGTTTCGTTCAGAGTGTGTGTTTTTAGTTGATGATCAGTAACCACAGTGACCATTGTGCAAAACCTTTTTCATTTACAATTTTTCGTGTAGGATATCATGGACTCTATCTATTGACATGTCTACAATCTCAGCTACCTCATGCATCTTGATTTGGCGATCTTCCATAACGACACGATGGATTTTTTCAATTATTTTCGCCCTGGTGACCTCAACTGGACGTCCAGGGCGCGCTTTTTCTTGGGTTGATTTTCAGTCACATTTTAATTAATTAATTCAAAAGAAAGCGGCTTTCAACGCTGGTGTAAAGTCTCTGTGAACTTTGTCCAACTCGGCTTTGATTTGCGCAGCTGTCTAATTTTTAAATAAAAATGTTTAACCACTGCACGGAACTCTTTGAATTTTTACGGTAACTTTTATTTTTCAAATGAGACAAAGTGCTTTAAAAAATAATAAATATTTTCTGAGTTATTAACATTTCTGTAAACATCGAAATTTGAGCTTTTTTGGCAATGTCTTTTTATAAAATAGATATTTTTTCATAGACTTTTTGACAGTCGTATCGAAAATTTCCAATGATAACGTATGTCATCAAATAAAATTCAATATTAGCAAAAAGAAGTATTTTATGAATCTCTACAAAATGTGTTGAAAAATCTGTTCAATCCGACTAACAGAATTTGAGTAAGTACACGAAATGGTTTTTCAACTGCAAGATCAATGCAAGAGACCTAAAATTTGATCTATTGCAACTAAGATTTAAGGGCATCCTATTGAGGGTCAGTAAAAGTGTCCACCCTGAGTCATAAAATTGTATAATTATAAATAAAAATACAGTTATTGTAATTGAGATTTAATCTTTCATTTTTAAAAATTGTTTTTTTCTCTCTTAGATAATTGGGCGACAGTGGAAACAAACTGGGAACCCTTATATACGAGAGGAGCTGTGGGTGAAGAACGAAGTGGAGTCTGGGGTGTCAATACAGGCGGTGTTTGGGCTGCCGCACCATGGGGATCGCCGACGCCTCCGAAGTCTGATTTCCAATCCTGCACCACCACCAGACCAAAAGAGTCCGACGTACCGGTAAAAATATTTTTTCCAATTTTAGTTTACCCACTTCTCATAAAAATATTCCTGATCTTATCATAGTTGGATTGTTTTAAACTCACAACTTTAATGGATATACTTGTGGATTGCCTGAAATTTTGGGGTGGGGTGTGATTGCATAAATTTCTTTTTCGTGTTATTTTATTTTTCTTCCTCAAAGAGAAAGTTTGTAGTAATAAAGATTTAAAAAAAATTTATATTGTTACATTCTCATCAAGAAAGTGTAAAATTGCCCCCCCCCCCGTTTTCAACACTTGAACATCTCTGTTGTCTAAAAGTATAATGAAGTAAGTGAATTTACCATGGAGGTTATTTTCTCGTGCGTATGTCGGAATATGGTCTCTATGGCAAATGTCACTTACTATGTAATACTTTTGGACACCAGACATTTTAAGACTCCCTGAATCCGAAAAATAGATTTTCGCGATGGTGTTTGTATAAACGATAACTTTTGAAAGAATAGATCGATTGGATTGATATTTGACATACTGTTTTAGTGTAAAAATTTTAATTCCAGGTCGTTAGCCAGCTATATTGGACAAAAATTCAAAAGTTTAGGCATTTTTGAAATGTTGAAAACCATTTTTTAAAGATTTCAAACTTTCATGTAATTTTCTTAGTAGTCCTCAAAAAGATGAAAAATTCACTCTTATAATAGTAGTTTATGTGGCATGCATGTAAAACTAGTGTTTTTTAGGCGTGAATGTTTTCGGCAAGAGCATTCGGTGAGCCTCAGGCAAACCAAAGGCAGAGGCGTGCATAAGGCGCAGGCGAGCCGAAGCCGAAGATGAGCCGGCTGCTTTTTCTAAAACATTATTCGGGACAAATAGTAATTTGTGCATCAATTGCTGTAAACTTAGAAATGATGATGAGTGTACGAGCGCAGCACGAGTCAGAAGCGCGTCGATAGTAGGAAATACAAAAATTACTCAATGAAAGCTAATTTAAATTGAAAAGAAGGTCCAGGGGCGGAGTGCGACAGTGGTGTCCGGGGCGAAGCCCGGTGTATGATGGGGTACAGGAGTGAAGCCCCGGTCGGAAGCCCGGAAGCCCCCAACAAAACGACTTCTGAGTTTTTCTTAAAGGAGGGGTGGCGATAAGACCCTTTATCGGCCCCCCCGAGTAGCAAAATAATTTTCACATATATGGTGCACTAATACATGAGCTACTATATACATCAAAATCGTCGTGCTACTACATTGCGCTCATGGTAAAAAATAAATACAGTCGCCTCTATTTACCTTGCCTTTTTTTACCTTGCCGCTTCCCCTAATTCTCGAGCAAGCTCTTCCCCCACCACGAGCGCGACAGATCGGCGTCCAAGAGAGTCCGAGAATTGTTTCTCTCTCTGATGCACGCGTCAGACTTGAGAGTGGGGGAACATCGTTTCCAGGAAAATTACTCCCCTACGGTCCCGACCGCGGCAAGGTAAATAGAGGCGACTGTAAATTGGATTTTGGATAATATTCAATTTATTTATTTTTTACCATGAGCGCAATGTAGTAGCATGACGATTTTTATGTATATAGTAGCTCTGGTATTTGTGTACCATATACGTGAAAATCGTTTTGCTACTCGGTTGCGCTCTATACGAAATAACTAGAAGATCGCAAAAACTATAAAAATTGCGTATTTTTGCAAAACAAGCTAAGTTTAGCGTTTTTTTTTTTTCATAAGGGTCCTATCGAGTAACACCAAAAGTATATGTATTTTTGGAAGCCTTATATTTTTCACATTATAAAAAAAAAATAAGAACGATCTCGATAATAAAATTTTTAAAATATGATTCAGGGAGGCTGATAAAGGGCCTTATCGCAAACTCCCTTTTATTATCGAGATCATTCTTATATTTTTTTTTTATAATGTGAAAAATATAAGGATTCCAAAAATATATATATATTTTTTGTGCTACTCGATAGGACCCTTATGAAAAAAAAAAAAAACGCTAAACTTAGCTTGTTTTGCAAAAATACGCAATTTTTGTAGTTTTTGCGATCTTTATGTAGTTATTTCGTATGGAGCGCAATCGAGTAGCAAAACGATTTTCACATATATGGTGCACAAATACATGAGCTACTATATACATAAAAATCATCGTGCTTCTACATTGCGCTCACGGTAAAAAATAAATAAATTGAATATTATCCAAAATTCAATTTATTTATTTTTTACCATGAGCGCAATATAGTAATCATGGTAAAAAATAAATAAATTGAATTTTGGATAATATTCAATTTATTTATTTTTTACCGTGAGCGCACGGTGTAGTAGCACGATGATTTTTATGTATATACGAGGGCCGTTTGATAAGTCAGTGACTTTTTGAATAAAAGATTTTTTTTTCGGCAAGTAAGCGTTTTATTTTTCTACATAATTTCCTTTTAGCACGATACATTTAGTCCAGCGTATTTCCAATTTTTTTATTTTGTAGACAAAAAAACGTTCCAGAAATGTTAAATTTTGAAAATTTATATAAAAAATGTAATTTGTTCTATAAAATAGGTGGGGAGGCCGGGCTTCCATAGCCTCCATACAATCTCAGGCCTGGCTGTACACTTGCAGTGGGGCTCCAATGCCTTGAAAGTTTTCGAATCCGAATGGACCTCTTTTTTTAATACCTCAATTCGAATTTTTCGAGTTCCGTTCGAATTAGAAAACTTTCACGGCATCGGAGTCCCACTGCTGGTTTATTCAAAGTGCACATGCCTAACGACGCACATTACTTTTCACTCTTCATAGTGTGCAGATTGAGAACTGAGGTTATGGAAACGTGTAAATTTGCCACCACGACAGTATTGCTAGATTGCTTTCGAAACTGCTTTAAGAAGAATTTATACGGCAGTTTCTTAGGGTATTTCTTGTGACCATCTATTTTTTATCAGTCACATTTATTTATAAAAGTCGAAATAATTCAATTATGATTTAGTTGTTAAACTGTAAATATAATGTAAGAGGAAAGCAAATCTCAAAAATAAGAGCTAATGTAAAAATCAATAATAATTCGGCAAAATAAATCGTGATAAAATTGGAAATGATTAAGGCGAGTTTCAAGTTGAGAGAGATTATAGCATGTAAATGAGCAATAACGTATATTGTCAATCAGATAATGAGCAATCGAAATAATATAAATAAATTTTATCCACAAGAATGTGAAATTACAATAGAGAGACCATTACCAATGACAATAATACCCGCGAAGCAAACAAAGCCATAAATTTATACAAAGGCACGGGCGACCTTACGCGATTGAAATAACAGAAATCCACGTTAGATCGACGAACAGAATTTGAAAATGATTATATAAAAACTGCTCATTTAACGATAAAATCCACCAATATTCGAGATCAAATTGACAAAGAAATCTGCGATTCAATAATTATGTGTAAATTAAAATTACATGAGCCCACAATTCTTGAGCACACAATTCAGTAAAACAAAATAAAAAACGTTCAAAATCACGATGTGCATGTAACGTTAAAAACCAGATAAATTGGTCTAATAACACACATCAAAATTCTATGCATTGCCATCCATGTGGATACCTCAATTAGGAAGTATTGAGCGCAAACAAGGCAAATGTGTGGCCAATTCGAACCACAATTAAACAGGCATAAATCGAATCATAAGACATAAAAAAAAAGACATATAAAAATCATTCAGATATCAACATAAATGTTTAACATAGTTCATCAAAGAACATGGATAAAAGATAAATTTCGTTCGAGTCAAATTTGCGAAAATGAGACACAATTTGTATAAAAGCAATCGAGGCGAAGAGAAATTAGTCAGGCCAACTTACATACGATGCGTATGCTCGCAATGCTTGGAAGAAATGCGGAGCCGAAATTCGGAAGACGAGAAGATGAGTCCCTTTTTGGAAAAATCAAGCTTCAGCAGCAACACCATAGACGACCGCTTCTCGAGACGCCTTGCCGAAACCGTCTTTTTCCACTTACAGGTGGACGTGCATCAAATATGAGTCGAAATAAACTCAAGCCCGAGCTACACCTCTTTCTTCTTCGCTTCGAAAAGGGCTTCTAATTAAACGCCACACTATAATAAAAAGCAAAACACCCACACTTAGGATAATCCAGTGTATGTGTTTCCAGAAATATAGTGTGGCGTGAAAAAAATCTCAACAACAATTTTCGAACAATCAAAAGTAAATGAGAGATCATTCTTTGCACGCTTCCTCGTCACCTCGGATTTCCCTACTCTCTGACTTTTCGTATAAGGTGATAGCCTGTTCATTTCGCGTCACGCTCATTCGATATCTCTGCTTATTAATCATACGCGCGAAATACAAATTGCTCGCCTCATTCTGAAATTTGCCATATAAAGTGGACATTTATGGACTAAAAAAAGGTATCAAAAAGCGACTTTTTCATACCAATGCTGCAATAGTTTATTATGCAACAAGTGTGGAAAGTAGGCCGTTTCAAACGAGTGTGAAGTTTGCTGTATGACGCAGAGGCTAATCTACGGCGAGTTGCAGGCAAGTCGAAGGATGAGCCAAGGAGAAATGGTTCAAACTTCACAAGAGTATAACTGCCTACTCTCTGCACCTATTGCACACAATATTTTTTGTAACAAATGCAGAGAATTTTCGACGTGAAAAACAATAAAAAATAAACTTTCCGTCAATTCTTTTTCCGAAAATTTTTTTAAATACTGTAATTTGTGGTAATTTTACCGCAATTTTTCGAAAACTTTGGAAATTAATGGTAAAATAACTATAATTTATACAATTTTATGTAATTTATGAAATTTTTCGAAATTTATGAGAAAAAACCCCGCACAACTTACATGTGAAAAAGGTCTCCGCAGATTTTTATAAAATTGTGATATTTTGTAGTTTACGGCCCCCCGATAAAAAGTGTGTATGACTAAAAGTCAAAAAATGGACAGTTTTTCGCCCCTATCGCGTCAAAGGTCGTAATATACACCGTTTGGAAGAATCGCCACAGAAACTGCGAAACTGTTTAGCGCTGCGCTGATGTGTCATGCCCAAAAATGTTCAACTTTTTGTCTTTATCGCGAAAAAGTTCGCGTTAAATGCCCCTCGGGAGAGTCACGGCAGAAACTGCGGGATTCTTTGGCACCATGCTGATGTATTATGGTAAGAACTGTGGCTCTCTGTAGATTTTGTATGAGTTAAGCCAAATGTTTCTTCCTAGAGATCACGACAGCCCGTGGGATCTGAACAAAGGAACGATCCTTCTGGAGGTTACCGGCC
The DNA here is from genome assembly GCA_032275165.1 of Synergus magnus. Taxonomy (NCBI): domain Eukaryota; kingdom Metazoa; phylum Arthropoda; class Insecta; order Hymenoptera; family Cynipidae; genus Synergus; species Synergus magnus. The sequence goes on from JAUESH010012912.1 coordinate 12,985, forward strand.
ACACCCCCCCCCCCAGAATATCGAGGGTGCAAGTCCTCAGGCCCCCAAACATCGATGTGACCAACCGTGTTTATGGATGAATGGCACCAGGATTGCCAAATCTACCCCAGAATCGGCGAATGGGAACTGTCTTCAATAAGGGCTTGTTCGCCGAGGCTGGGGAGAGGTGCCTTAAATATTGGATCGGGAAACCAGGCTGCATCCAGTATTATTATAAGCTTCATCCAGATATGCGGGGCTCTGCTTGGATGAAATTTATTTCCCTAACTACTCGTGGAAACTTGATAGACCCAAAATCTAACGAAATTGATAGGCCCTGTGAACCACGGCTGAACCAAAGTACCGAAGCCGAAACGAGGGGGCCCTCTGAGTGCACCCTTCAGATGGTGGAGGAAAAGGCTCCTCAGGATAACTCTGAGGAGCTAAGAGAAGTTGAGAAGCGCCTCACGGGCCTTTCGGTGAAAAGAAAGAGCCTGTTTGGCGCAGAGAAGAAGTGACGCGAAAGAGAGTTGCTTCTTCGATCTTAAACTGAGAAGGGAATCCAAGGCTCGCCAGTGGTGGCCTCGGCTTCAATGAAAAGGAAAAAAGGGTCTCAGGACACTCCTCCAGACAGGGCGGTAAAGAAACCAAGTGTTCCTGAGACTAATGGCCTCTCTTACTCGTAGGTGGAGAACAGCGACTTGACAAAGGTCATCATTGCTTCGGGCTACCCAGAGGTCTGCATGACTCCCGTGAAGTTAAACTGGCTGAGAGTAGAAATCTCGAAAGTGATTGACACATTACCCCGAGAGGGGTATTGCGGTTTAACGATACCTTTCTCAAGGCGGGGGCTATCGTGGTAAAGACTGCCGACTCGTGGATGAGGGAGTGGCTTGAGGCGAGGGTCTCCAGCTTCAAGCTCAAAGAGGGTCTGGTGATCAAGCTTCATGGATTGGAGGTAATCTAGAGATACCACAGGGCGACTATCCTAATCCCTGGAAGGTGACCAGGGCTGCGGAGGCAGGTTGAGTTCTCATTCTAGGGATCCCAGAAGGGACTACTAGGTCCTTAAAGGCCTTGGACTACAGGCCCTATATGGGATCGGGGAGAATCAGCTTTAGGCTGACTCTGCAGGATTCTTGTAGGAGTTCTAAAGGGCCAGGGAATGTCCCGACCTAATCCCATCAATGTCTGAGTCGGAAATACCATGTACACAGATCAATTTGCATCGTAGCAACGGCACCTCGGCGATATTAACCAGGCGTATAGCTATGACGCGAACAGGTATATCCCTAATCCAAGAACCCTGGGTATACAGGGAGAAGATTAGAGGACTAGGGGAATGTGGCACTTTATTTAAAGCACCACTCGACAAAGCACCAAGAGCATGCATTGCCGTCAAATTGGATGCATTGCTGGTGCCGAATATGTACTCTAGGAACCTTTTTCTCATAAAGGCGAGGCTCAAAGGCAGGACAGGAGAAAGGCTAGATGCAACAAACACTGGGCTTAAGCAAAGGGATGTAGACAGGCCAACGTGATCCTAGGCGAATGCAGCAGGATGGATACGGCCCGAGCTATCCTGAATTTGCCCAATAATGATGTAAGAATAATGGTGTAGATGCTCATTGGACACAACAATTTGAACTACCATAGGTGCAGGGTGATCCAACTAGAGGTTTTTTTCAATAGGGTTTGTGACGCCACTTTTTAATTTAATAATAAATTAAAGGTCTCTACAAATAGCGCACAAAGGACCCTAATAAAGATAA
>JAUESH010012940.1:0-14716 GCA_032275165.1 Synergus magnus
GAGGGATTAGTTTAAGAGAAATAGAGTCTGTTGCCAATTAGGTCGGTTAGCAATAATATTAGGCAGGACGTAACACCAGCAAGAGAATACTACGGAAGAAGATACAGGATCAACATTCAGTCATCTGGATGATTCATCTAGCAGTGAATATGAGGATGTAGAAGAAGATCCTAAAGGAAACGAACTTATATGTTCTACAAGAAATAATATTGGAGTTCCAACTGACAGGTATATGTCAGGGTTAAATTTAACCATGCAAATAGATGAAGAACCAAGGAATGTAAGGGAATCAATGTGCAGTGCCAACAAGGATAAATGGAAAGAAGCAGCGAAAGAAGAGATGGATATACTCAAGAAAGATAAAATTTGGACTCTAGTTGAACCACCAAAGGATAGAAAAATAGTGGGGTGTAAATGGGTGTTCAAGATCAAGCAATGTGTGAAGGGAAGCAAGCCCAAATACAAAGCAAGACTAGTAGCACAAGGTTTTTCACGGAAATATGGGGTGGACTATGATGAAGTATTTGCTCCTGTGGTAAGACAAAATAATTTTAGAATTATATTATCTATTGCACGTGAGGATAATATGTGTGTTTATCAATATGATGCAAAGACAGCATTTCTAAATGGAGATTTGAAGGAAAAAATCTTCATGAAACAGCCAGAAGGTTTCGAAGTACCTGGAAAACAGAATTGTATATGCAAATTGAACAAGTGTTTATACTGTCTAAAACAATCAGCCAAGGCATGGAATGAAAAGCTTGATAATATTTTGCAAGAACAAGGTTTCATTCAAGGTAAAGCAGACCCCTGCTTGTACATAAAGAAGGTTGAGGGTGGAATAATCTAACTCATCACGTACGTAGATGACCTTGTAATTGCAAGCAAGAAAAAAGAACAAATATTCCAGATAGCTGAAGTTTTAGGAAGCAAATTTCAACTGACGAATTTGTGGAAAATTAGCCAATATCTTGGAATAAAAATTGAACAAGAAAAAGAGGGATTTTTTCAAATCAGTCAACCTCAACACACAGATAAGATGCTGACGCCCGTGAGAATACAGGATGCGAAACCATCGAAAATCCCACTGGATCCAGGATATCTAAAACTACGAGAGGATGATGGGCCAATGGAGAGCAGCGAGATGTACAAACAGCTCATCGGAAAATTGCTCTACGTAGAAGTAAACACACTTCCTGATATCGCGCCAAGTACATCTATATTAAGTCAACACAATATTGGACATACCAAGGTGGATTGAAACGAGGAAAAACGGGTAGCGAGATATAAAGAAGGAACAAGAGAATTAAAATTGAAGATAGGAGATAAACAAGGCGAGCATGCATGAAGATTATTATGGTTTGCAGATGCAGATTGAGCGCAGAATAAGATTGACAGAAAATCTAATAGTGGTTATCTGTTTAAATTTTACGGAGAAGCTGTCAGCTGGGCCTGTAAGAAACAAGATTGCGTTGCATTATCATCAACAGAAGCAGAGTATATAGCACTAGCAGAGGCCACTCAAGAAGCAATTTTTTTACGGCAATTATTAACAGACAGTAGAGATTTTGGAAGACATTCAATCGCAATCCCTCCCAATCCTGCCGAAAGCCTCCCAATGACTCCCAATGTCTCCCAATCCCTCACAATCCCTCCCAAACCCTCTCAATCCCTCGCTGTCGCTCCCAATCCCTCTCAATCCAACTCAATCCCACCCAATACATCCCAGTCCCTCCCAAACACTTCCAAATTCCTCCCAATTCCTCCCAATATCTCGCAATACCACGCAATCCCAACCAATCCCTCACAATCGCCCCCAATCTCTCGCAGTCGCTCCCTATCCATTCTAATCCCTCGCAAACACTTCCAATCCCTCCCAGTCCCACCCAGTCCTTCCCAATCACTCAATCTCTCTCAATCCCACCCGATCCCACCCGATCCCACCCAATCCCACCCAATCAATCTCAATCCCTACCAATCACTCTCAATCACTTCCAATCTCTCCCAACCACTCTCTATCCCTTCCAATTTCTCCCAATCCCTCCTAATCCTTCACAAACCATCCCAATCCCTCCCAATCACTCTCAATCACACCCAATCCCTCCCTATACCTCTAAATCTCTCTCAATTCCTCTCAATCTCTCTAAATCCCACCCAATCCCACCCAATCACTCCCAATCAATCTCAATCCCTACCAATCACTCTCAATCACTTCCAATCTCTCCCAACCACTCTTAATCCCATTCAATTTCTCCCAATCCCTCCTAATCCTTCACAAACCTTCCCAATCCCTCCCAATCACTCTCAATCACACCCAATCCCTCCCTATACCTCTAAATCCCTCTCAATTCCTCTCAATCTCACTAAATCCCTGCAATCCCCCTCGATCCCACCCAATCACTCTCAATCCCACCCAATCACTCCTAGTGCCTCTCAATCTCTCCTAATACTTCCCAATCCCTCACAATCTCTCCCAATCCCTTTCAACCCATCCCACACCATCCCAATTCCTACCAATCTTCCCAATCCAGCTCAAACCCTCCCTATCCATCTGAATCGAACCCATTCCCTCACAAAACCTCTCAATCCTTCCCTATTCCTCACAAACCCTCTCAATCCCGCCCTACCCCTATCAATTCCACACAAATACTAGCAATCCCAATCAATCCCTCCCAAACCCTCTAAATCCCTTAAAATTTCTCCCAATCCCTCTAAATCCATCTCAATCCCACCCAATCCCCCCAATCTCTCCCAATCCAACCCCATCCCTCCTAATCCCTCACAGTCGCTTCCAATCCCTCTCAATCCCGCTCTGTCCATCTCAATCCAACTCTATCCCTCCCAATCCCCTCCAATCTCTCCCAATCCCTCCCAATCCCTACCAATCTCTCCCAATCCCCCAATCCATCCCAATCCCTCGCAGTCGCTCCCAATCACTTTCACTCCTGCACAAACTCTCCCAATCCCTCTCAATCTCTCTCAATCCCACCCAATCCCTCCCAATCCCTCTCAATCCCTCTTAACTCCTCCCAATCCCTCTTAGTCTCTCCCGATCGCACCCAATCCCTCCCGATCGCACCCAATCCCTCTCAATCGCTCTCAATCCCTCTCAAACCCTCCTAAACCTTCCCAAACACTCTCAATCTCTCTCAATCCATCCCAATCAGTCCCCATCCCTCTCAATACCTCCGAATCACTCTCAATCCATCTAAATCTATCCCAAACCATCCCAATCCCTCTCAATCCCTCTTAATCCCCCCCAATCCCCCGCAGTCTCTCCCAATCTCTTTCATTCCAACTCAATCCCTCTCAATCCCACTCAATCACACCTAATGCCTCTCAATCCCACCCAATCCCTCCCTATCCCGCTAAATCCCGCTCAATTCCTCGCAATCTCTCTCAATCCCGCTCAATCCCTTCCAATACCTTCCAAACACTCCCAATCCCTCCCAATCACTCAATCCATCTCAATCTCTCCCAATCCCTATCAAACCCACCCGATCCCTCCCTATACATTCAAATCCCCCTCAATTCCTCGCGATCTCCCTCAATACCTCCCAATCCCCCTCGATTACAGACAATCACTCTCAATCTCTCCCAATCACTCCCAGTGCCTCTCAATCTCTCCTAATCCTTCCCAATCCCTCTCAATCCCTCTCAATGCCACCCAATCCCTACCTATCCCTCGAAATCCCTCTCAATTCCTCGCAATCTCTCTCAATCCCTTCAAATCCCCCTCGATCCCACCCAATCACTCTCGAACCCACCCAATCACTATCAGTCCCTCCCAATCCCTCTCAATCCATCTCAATCCGTACCAATCCGTCCAAATCCCTCGAAAATTCCTCCCAATCTCTCCCAATCTCTCAAAATCCCACCCAATCACTCCCAATCCCTCCCAATCCCACCCAATCCCCCTCAATCCCCACCAATCCATCACAGTCGCTACCAATCCCTCTCAATCCCTCTCAAACCCACCCAATCCCTATCCCTCCAAATCCCGCTCAAATCCTCGCAATCTCTCAATCCCTCCCAATCCCCCTCGATCCCTCCCAATCACTCCCAGTGCCTCTCAATCCCTCCTAATCTTCCCAATCCCTCAAAATCATTCTCAATCCCTCCCAACCTCTTCCAATGCGTCTCAAACCCTCCCAAACCCTCCCAATCCCTACCAATCCATCCCAATCCCTCGCAGTCGCTCACAATCCCTTTCATTCCCTCACAATCTCTCCCAAACATTCTCAATCGTTCTCAATACCACTCAATCCCACCCAATCCCTTTCATTAATTCCCAGTCCCGCGCAATACCACGCAATCCCTCCCAATCCCTCGTAATCCCTCGCAATCCATCTCAATCCCTCCCTATCCCTCCCAATCCATCACAATCCCTCTCAATCCTTTTCAATCACTTCCAGTCACTCACAATCCCTCATAATCCTTCCCAATCTCTCTCAGTCCATCTCTATCCCTCCCATTCTCTCCCAATCCATCTCATAACCTCCCAAACCTTCCAAATATCTCCCAAACGCTCTCAATTCATCTCAATCTCTCCCATTCCCTCCCAATCCCTCTTAATCCCCCCAATTCCTCGCAGTCTCCCCAATCCCTTTCAATCCAACTCAATCCCTCTCAATCCCACTCAATCACCCACAATACCTCTCAATCCCACCCAATCCCTCCCTATCCCGCTAAATCCCGCTCAATTCCTCGCAATCTCTCTCAATCCCGCTCAATCCCTCCCAATACCTTCCAAACACTCCCAATCACTCAATCCATCTCAATCTCTCCCAATCCCTCTCAATCCCTCCCAATCGCACGCATTCGCTCCCAATGCCTTTCAAACACACACAATCCCTTTCTATCCCTGTCAAACCCACCCGATCCCTCCCTATACATACAAATCCCTCTCAATTCCTCGCAATCTCTCTCAATCCCTCCAAATCCCCCTCGATCCCACCCAATCACTCTCTAACCCACCCAATCACTCTCAGTCCCTCCCAATCCCTCTCAATCCATCTCAATCCGAACCAATCCCTCCCAATCTGTCCAAATCCCTCGAAAATTCCTCCCAATCTCTCAAAATCCCACCCAATCACTCCAAATCCCTCCCAATCCCCCTCAATCCCCCCCAATCCATCGCAGTCGCTACCAATCCCTCTCAATCCCTCTCAAACCCACCCAATACCTCCCTATCCCTCTAAATCCCGCTCAATTCCTCGCAATCTCTCTCAATCCCGCTCAATCCCTCTCAAACCCTTCCAAACACTACCAATCACTCAATCAATCTCAATCTCTCCCAATCCCTCTCAATCCCTCCCAATTGCTCGCATTCGCTCCTAATCCCTTTCAATCCCACACAATCTCTCTATCCCTCTCAAACCCACCCGATACCTCCCTATGCATTCAAATCCCTCTCAATTCCTCACGATCTCTCTCAAAAACTCCCTATCCATCTCAATCGAACCCAATCCCTCACAAAACCTCTCAATCACTCCCTATTCCTCACAAACCCTCCCAATTCCTCTAAATCCCTCACAATATCTCGCAATCACTCTCAATCCATCTCAATCCCACCCAATCCCCCCAATCTCTCCCAATCCCCCCTAATCCCTCACAGTCGGTCCCAATCCCTTTCAATCCCGCTCAGTCACTCTCAATCCTACTCTATCCCTCCCAATCCCCTCCAATCTCTCCCAGTCCCTCCCAATCCCTACGAATCTCTCCCAATCCCACCCAATCCATCCCAATCCCTCGCAGTCGCTCCCAATCACTTTCACTCCTTCACAATCTCTCCCAATCCCTCTCAATTTCTCTCAATCCCACCTAGTCCCTCCCAATCCCTCTCAATCCCTCTCAATCCCTCTAATTACCTCCCAATCCCTCTCAGTCCCTCCCGATCACACCCAATCCCTCTCAATCGCTCTCAATCCCTCTCAAACCCTTATAAACCTTCCAAACCCTCTCAATCTTTCTCAATCCCTCCCAATCACTCCCCATCCCTCAATACCTCCCAATACCTCTCAATCCGGCTCAATCCCTCCCAATCCCACTCAATAAATCCCAATCCCTCACAATCCCTCGCAATCCCTCTCAATCCCTCCGTATCCCTCTCAATCCTTCCCAATCTCTCTCAATCCACCTCAATCCCTCCCAATGCATCCCAATCCCTCCCAATACATCCAAAACCCTCCCAATCCCTCCCAGACGCACTCATTCCATCTCTATCTCTTCCAATCCGTCCCAATCACTCTCAATCCCTCCCAATCTCTCGCAATCGCTCCCAATCCCTTTCAATCCCACATAATCCCTCTCAATAACTCTCAATCACACCCAATCCCTCCCTATACCTCCAAATCCATCTCAATTCCTCTCAATCAAATAAAATACTTTTGGAATTCTATTATCTATTGCAGGTAAGGATAATATGTGTTTTTATCAATATGATGCAAAGACAGCATTTTTAAATGGAGATTTGAAAGAAAAAATCTTCATGAAACAGCCAGAAGGTTTCGAAGTACCTGGAAAACAGAATTGGATATGCAAATTGAACAAGTGTTTATACTGTCTAAAACAATCAGCCAAGGCATGGAATGAAAAGCTTGATAATATCTTGCAAGAACAAGGTTTCATTCAAGGTAAAGCAGACCCCTGCTTGTACATAAAGAAGGTTCAGGGTGGATTAATCAACCTCATCACGTACGTAGATGACCTTGTAATTGCAAGCAAGAAAAGAGAACAAATATTCCAGATAGCTGAAGTTTTAGGAAGCAAATTTCAACTGACGAATTTGGGGAAAATTGGCCAATATCTTGGAATAAAAATTGAACAAGAAAAAGAGGGAATTTTTCAAATCAGTCAAGCTCAATACATAGATAAGATGCTGACGCCCGTGGGTATACAGGATGGGAAACCATCGAAAATCTCTCTGGATCCAGGATATCTAAAACTACGAGAGGATGATGGGCCAATGGAGAGCAACGAGATGTACAGACAGCTCATCGGAAAATTGCTCTACGTAGAAGTAAACACAGTTCCTGATATCGTGGCAAGTACATCTATATTAAGTCAACACAATTTTGGACATACCAAGATGGATTGAAACGAGGCAAAAAGGGTAGAGATATATATAGAAGGAACAAGAGAATTAAAATTGAAGATAGGAAATAAACAAGGCGGGCATGCAGGAAGATTATTAGGGTTTGCTGATGCAGAGTGAGCGCAGAATAAGATTGACAGAAAATCAAATATTGGACATCTGTTTAAATTTTACGGAGAAGCTGTCAGCTGGGCCTGTAAGAAACAAGATTGCGTTGCATTATTATCAACAGAAGCAGAGTACATAGCACTTGCAGAGGCCACTCAAGAAACAATTTTGTTACGGCAATTATTAACAGACAGTAGAAATTTTGGAAGACAATCAATCGCAATCCCTCCCAATCTCTCCCAATGCCTCCCATTGCCTCCCAATGACTCCCAATCAGTCCCAATCCCTCCCAATCCATCTCAATCCCTCACAATACCTCTCAATCCCTCCCTATTCCTCGAAAGCCCTCTCAATCCCGCCCAATCCCTATCAATCCCATCCAATCATTACCAATCCATCTTAATCCCTCCCAATCCCTCACAATCCATCTCAATCCAAACCAATCCCCCCAACCTCTCACAATCCCTCCCAATCCCTCTCAGTCGTTCCCAATCCCTTTCAATCCCTCACAAACTGTCCCATTCCCTCTCAATCCATCTCATTCCCACCCAATCCCTCCCAATCCACACCAATCACTCCCAAATTCCTCCCAATCCCTACCAAATTCCTACAAAACCCTCCCAATATCTCCCAATCCACCCAATCCCAACCAATCACTCACAATCGCCCCAAACCCTCGCAGTCGATCCCTATCAATTTTAATCCCTCGCAAACTCTTCCAATCCCTCCCAATCCCTTCCAATCACTCCCTATTCCTCAAAATCACTCTCAATTCCTCGCAATCTCTCTCAATCCCTCCCAATCCCCCTCGATCACACACAATCTCTCTCAATCCCTCCCAATCTCTCCTAGCGCATCTCGATCTCTCCTAATCCTTCCCAATCACTCACAATCCCTCTCAATGCCTCCCAAACTCTCCCAATCCCTCTCAACCCCTCCCACACCATCCCAATCCCTACCAATTGCTCCCAATTCAGCTTAAACCCTCCCTGTCCATCTCAATCGAACCCAATCCCTCACAAAACCTCTCAATCCCTCCCTATTCCTCACAAACCATCTCAATCCCGTCCTGTCCCTATCAATCCCACACAATCACTACCAATCCCACTCAATCCCTCTAAATCCCTCACAATTTCTCCCAATCCCACTCAACCCATCTCAATCCCACCCAATCCCCCCAATCTCTACGAATCCGACCCTATTCCTCCTAATCCCTCACAGTCGCTCCCAATCCCTTCCAATCCCTCCCTATACCTCAAAATCCCTCTCAATTCCTCGCAATCTCTCTCAATCCCAACCATTCACTCTCAATCCCTACCAATCACTCTCAATCCCTTCCAATCCCTCCCAATCGATCCCAATCCCTCCCAATCACTCTCAATCCATCTCTATCTCTTCCAATCACTCCCAATCTCCCTCAATCCCTCCCAATCGCTCGCAGTCGCTCCCACTCCCTTTCAATCCCACACTATCCTTCTCAATCCCTCTCAATCACACCCAATCCCTCCCTATACCTCCAAAACCCCTCAGTTCCTCGCAATCTCTCTCAATCCATCCCACTCCCCCTCGATACCACCCAATCACTCTCAATCCATCCCAATCACTCCCATTGCCTCTCAATCTTTCCTAATCCTTCCCAATCCCACTCAATCCCTCCCAATCCCTCCAAATCCCTCACAATCTCTCCCAATAACTCTCAATCCATCTCAATCCCACCTAATCCCCCCAATCTCTCCCAATCCCACCCAATCCCTCCTAATCCCTCACAGTCGCTCCATATCCCTTTCAATCCCTCACAATCTCTCCCAATCCCTCCCAATCCTTCGCAATCCCACCCAATCTCTCGCAATCCCTCTCAATCTCTCCCATTCCCTCTCAATACCTCCCAATCCCTCCCAACCGCTACCAAATCCTCTCAATCCCGCTCAATCCCTCCCAATCACTCCCGGTCCCTCCCAATCTGTCCCAATCCATCCCAATCCCTTACAGTCTCTCCCAATCCCTTTCATTCCCTCAAAATCTCTCCCAAACCTTCTCAATCGCTCTCAATACCACCCAATACATCCCAATCCCTCTCAATCAATCCCAGTCCCTCGCAATACCACGCAATCCCTCCCTATCCCTCGAACTCCCTCGCAATCCCTCTCAATCCCTCCCTATCCCTAGGAATCCATCACAAACACTCTCAGTCCATCTCAATCGCTTCCAATCACTCACAATCCCTCATAATCCCTCCCAATCCCTCTCAGTACCTCCCAATCCCTGTCAAACCCTCTCAATACCTTTCAATCCCTCTCAATTCCTCTCAATCGGCAGCATATTCACCTCACAAAATGGCATAGCGGAAAGAAAGAACCGCAGTTTAATAGAAATGGCTAGGTGCATGTTAATTGAAGCAATAATGCCTCACACATACTGGGGAGAGTTCGTCAACACTACAAACTATTTACAGAATAGGTTACCAAATAGGTCAAAGAGCAAAAAACCTTATGAATTATGGTATTCAAGAAAGCCTAATGTAAATAATTTGCAAACATTCGGTTGAATTGCTTACGCCCATGTCCCAAAAGAATATCGGTAGAAATTAGATGCAAAAGCAGAGAAACTGACTTTCTTTGGATATTCGAAAGGATCAAAAGCATATCGTCTATCAGATATAGAGACAAAACGAGTTAATATCAGCAGAGATGTAATCTTTAAGAACGATGTGCTATCAGATCTAATTGCAAAGGAAAAAAATTCAATTGAGGAAATATTAGTCAGTTCAGCATCAAACGAGCAGAATGAAATTCAAGAAGCAGAAGAATTACAAGAAGTATTTGAAGAAGAAAAAAAACAGCAATTCAAGCCAGCAAGAGTATACTACGGAAGAAGATACAGGATCAACATTCAGTCATTAGGATGATTCATCTAGCAGTGAATATGAGGATATAGAAGAAGATCCTAAAGGAAACGAACTTAGATGTTCTACAAGAAATAATATTGGAGTTCCACCTGACAGGTATATGGCAGGGTTAAATTTAGCCATGCAAATAGATGAAAAACCAAGGAATGTAAGGGAAGCTATGTGCAGTACCAACAAGAAGAAATGGAAAGAAGCAGCGAAAGAAGAGATGGATTCACTCAAAAAAAAATTAAATTTGGACTCTTGTTTAACCACCAAAGGATAGAAAAATAGTGGGGTGTAAATGGGTGTTCAAGATCAAACAATGTGTGAACGGAGGGAAGCCCAAATACAAAGCAAGTATAGTAGCACCAGGTTTTTCACAGAAATATGGGGTGGACTATGATGAAGTATTTGCTCCTTTGGTAAGACAAAATACTTTTAGAATTCTATTATAAGGTAAGGATAATATGTGTGTTTATCAATATGATGCAAAGACAGCATTTTTAAATGGAGATTTGAAGGAAAAAATCTTGATTGTAAATGTAAGTCATGCGCATCAGTTTTGTGTGTGTGAGTAAGACGCAGGCGCGGTACGCATCGGATTTGGTACTGAGGATCTCCCTTCCATTCCTCCAGTCAGTCAACGCAAGTTATGATTATGGTCTACATACCAAGTGTGCTTTGCTTTAATAAATATATATCCTTGTATTTCGTCGTTTAACAATTTATTTCAACACAACTCTCAGATTATATAGAATAACTTTAACAGGTTATGGGCCCAGTTTACCGGCAGAGAGAGTTGCGTGAAAAGTAAAAATCGGATTAATTTTTTTGAACAACACGTGGCTCGGACGTGGCGGTAGCCATTGTGCGTAGTAGTGACTCAGCTTTGAGATGGCCGAAGAATTATCGTTACGAAGTGTGAAAATGTTTGACGGTACAAACTTTTTAGGATGGAAATTACAAATTAAAGCTCTACTCATATCAGGTGGAATACTTGATATAGTAGACGGTACGAGAGTGAAGCCAGAAAACACTCAAACAGTACAACTCAAACAGCGGCAGAAAGACGATGCCAAGGCAATGTTTATCATCTCCTCATCGTTTGATTCAGAAAGACTGGAGGCATTGCTTGTTTGTATCAGTTCCAAGGAAATGTGGGACACGTTGTCTACAATTCATCAGCAATCAACGGCGTCAAACAAGCTGTTGCTAACGCAGAGGTTCCACGAGTACAAGATGGCGTCGGGAGATTCAATTGTGTCATATCTCGAAGATACAAATCATGGCAGCTCAGTTGCTAGATCTTGGAGAACCAGTATCAAATCTGACGGTCATGGCAAAAATCTTGGCTAGCTTGTCAAGTAAATACAGTACGTTAAAAATGGCGTGGGACAGTGTAGACCCAGAACGTCAAACCCTAGAAAATCTTAAAACTCGTCTTATAATCGAAGAGATAAGACTTGGCTTAAATGATGAAGGAACAAGTGCATTTGCTGACACTGGGCAGAGGGACAGAAAATCATCTGTACAGAAAAGTGAGAAAAACAAAAATGGCGGCAAATCGCGAAAAGACATCGAGTGTTTTAAATGTCATACAATGGGACATTTCGCGAGTCAGTACGAACAAAATAAACGCGGACAGAACGGCAAGAAAAATGACGAATCAACTGATTGTGCTTTCATCGCGGAAAGAAAAATTCCCGGGTTTGAAAAGCCAAGCACTGCGCAAGTCAAAGCGTTACTAGTGCAAGACAAAAGTGAAGTATGGCTCGGAGATAGTGGCGCGTCGAGGCATCTAACTTACCGACGAGATTGGCTCGTGGAATATCGCTCATTTAAAACTCGTGAATCGATAGAACTAGGTGATAATGGCAAATGTGAAATAGTTGGCGAAGGCACAGTGATAGTGTTTAGACACATCAATGATGAATGGATCAAGACACGAATTGAACACGTCTTGTACGTACCACAGCTGAAAAAGAACTTATTTTCTTTGGGTGTATGTGACAAGAAAGGTTATACAGTCCAAATGAAAAGTGGAAATTTGACCGTCGAGGAAGATAACAAAGTGTACGCGTCGGGCACAATACAAGAAAACGGTGTGTATCGTATGTTTTTTAAAGTAATCAAGTCCGGCGAAAATTATGAAGTAAATGCTATCACGACCAACTTACAGGTTTGGCACGAGCGCTTGGGGCACGTTAATAAGTGTGCCATACAAGATATGATACGAAAAGAACTAGTGACAGGTGCATCACTAAATACAAATGAAGACTTCTTTTGTGATGCGTATCAGTTAGGAAAGGTACACCGTCTGCCTTTTAAGAAAAACGTCGAAAAAGTATCAACGAAACCAGGTGAGTTCATTCACACGGATCTGTGTGGACCTATGTCGGTTGAATCTCTCGGTGGGGCAAACTATTTTCTAACACTCAAAGATGACGCGACGGGTTATCGATTTGTTTATTTTGTGAAACATAAATCAGATATTTTCGATAAATTCCGAGAATTTGAAAGTCGTGTCAAGAACAAATTTAATCTAAAAATAAAAGTACTCAGGTCCGATAATGGAAAAGAATTTTCAAATAATAAAATGGACGAATACTTGGCAATGCGCGGAATCAAAGTTGAGCACACAGTTCCTTACACACCAGAACAAAATGGTAAAGCCGAGCGCGAAAACAGAACCATAGTTGAATGCGCTCGTACTATGATTCTGGCCAAAAATTTACCATTAATTCTATGGGCAGAGGCTGTAAATGCAGCAGTATATGTCATCAACAGAACTGTCAATTCAGGTGGTGAGTCAACGCCATATGAAAAATGGATCGGAAAGAAACCAAGTATCGAGCATCTGCGAATTTTTTATTCAAAGGCATTTGTTCATGTGCCCAAACAGTTTACAAAAAAGTTTGACGCACGTGCAACAAAAATGATTCTTGTTGGATACAGTGGAGATTCAGCGAACTACAGAGTCTACAATCCAGAAACAAATAAGGTAACAGTGTCACGGAATGTGACATTTCACGAGACTGTCGGAAGTTCAACCGGAACAATGGACAAGGACACTCAGCAAGATCAAGAAAACACTGTTTACTGCCAGGAACAAAATGAGTGGCAGGGTGCTGAGGACGATCCAGCCGGCATTGAAGTGAATCAGCCAGTAGCCGAACAACAAGAACTTGCGCAACAAGACAACCCTCCAGTTAAACAGCGAATCTTAAGAGATCGTCAACAAATCAAACGTCCAGAGAGGTACCAGGCTGCCATAACAGAGTATGTTACTCCCAACACGTATCAAGAAGCAATATGCAGCAAGGATAGTGACAAATGGAGTCAGGCAATAAAGGAAGAACTGAAATCCCTCAAGGAGAACCATACCTGGTCACTTGTTCCAAAAACTTCTAACGTCAAAAAAATTGACTCAAAATGGGTATTTCGAGTCAAAAAAGGTGCAGATGGAGAAACCGAGCGATTCAAGGCAAGACTCTGTGCAAGAGGTTTCATGCAGGAGCATGGAATTGACTACTTTGAAACATATGCACCGGTGGTGCGCTATGACACACTCATAGTGTTCCTAGCGGCAGTAGCAGAGAAGGATCTTGAGTTATTTCAATTCGACGTACAGACAGCATTCCTATATGGTGACCTGGAGGACACCATCTTCATGGAGATTCCGGAGGGGTTAGATGTCGAGAAAGAAAGAAGAAAAAGTGGTGTTGATAGTGTCATCTGCAAGCTTGAGAAATCTCTATATGGGCTCAAGCAAGCCCCCAGGTGTTGGAATCTCAAGTTCACACAGTTTCTGTAAAAATTCAGTTTTAAGTGTAGTGAGGCTGATCGGTGTGTTTTCATCGGCTCACACAATGGCGAATCTGTGTATCTAGCCCTATTCGTTGATGATGGGCTGGTGACTGCGCAATCAAATGAAACATTAAAATATGTGGCAGAATGTCTCGAAAATGAATTCCAGGTAACGTTTGGTAATGTGTCAAATTTTGTGGGCACGCAAATCAAACGAGAGAGAAAGAGTAAAACCTTGTTTATCCATCAGAGTGCATATATTGCAAAAATTCTAGAAAAGTTTCGAATGAGTGATGCGAAAGCAATGAGTGTGCCTGCAGATCCAAATGTTGTTTTATATCCAGTCGGGGAGAATGAAGAAATATTAAGCAATGTGCCTTATCGTGAAGCAGTCGGCTCTCTTGTCTTTCTAGCGTCAGTATCGAGACCACATATCTCTTTTTCTGTAAACCAAGTGAGCAAGTTTTTAAATTATCATAACCACGAGCATTGGCGTGCAGTAAGAAGAATCTTCGCATATTTAATTGGTACTGTCGATCATGGAATAATGTATAGAAGCGGCGGTAGCAATTTTGAATTGTCCGGGTTTTCAGATTCTGATTTTGAAAGTGACATCGAAACGCGTAGGTCAACGACCGGATATGTATGAAAGGACCATAGGTCATCATCAGTCTTCTTCAGCTTTTCCGCGTTCGTTACAGGTGCTTCGTTGTTCAGATTCGTTTTATCTAATTCCCTCATCCACTTAGCAATGCGATTGATTGCATTCGAATAGGCGAGAGGCTGTTGAAAATGCAATTTTTTGAACCTGGGATCCA
>JAUESH010012967.1:0-14713 GCA_032275165.1 Synergus magnus
CAAAAAATATTTATTATTGTGAGCGTGAAGTTGCGGAAAATAAATTTGCTTTTATGGTAATTACCACATGCCCTTAAATTAAAGAGTTTAAAACGAGATAAATAAACTTTCCATCCAATTTAACATTACTGCAGAGTATCACATTTTCAAACACTAAAATCAAATTCAATCACCAAACTAAAGCCCTGACTTCTTATCTATCCAGTTCCTATAAGCAGAAATTTCACTATAAGCTCCAGGAAATCCAGGTCGAGCACATCCATTTCCCCAGGATACGATGCCAGCCAATCTTCCACCAATCGTTAGTGGTCCGCCCGAATCACCTTGGCAGGCATCTTTACCTCCTTCTGGATAAGCAGCACATATCTGTCCTTCAGGAATGCCTCCATAAGCAATATATGCTAAACCGCATGCCTCTTTTGATATAATGGGAATATTAACAGTCTGAAGAATATCGGAAGTTTTGCCTCCTTCTTTAACAGCACCCCATCCGGTGATTGTTGCAATTGAGCCTTCCAAAACTTCTTCAGCTTGCTCAAAAAGTGGAATAGGTTGTTTCGTTTCATCTAATTCCAAGGGTGTCCTGAGACGTAATAAAGCAACGTCGTTTATGGGAACTCCAAACGTACTGGTTGTAAATTCTTCGTGCAAAATGATTTCATCCACTCGATGAACACTTCCTCCTTGTGTATAGTGCGTTGTTCCTGCTCGAACAGAGATCCAATTTGTGGGGTAGCTTGCACAATGTCCAGCTGTCAGAATAAGATTGACAGAAAGTATGCTGCCCGCACAATATCCGAAACCCAAAACTTGCAATTGTACTTGATGGGGAACTTTTTCTATTTCGGTAGCTTCACCACCGATTATACGTCCATTGGGTGTAAGAGGATTTCCCATGAAGCGAGGCATAAAATTAGCTGTTTGGAGAAACATAAACATTTCAGATAATGTGTTAAATAGTCATGAAGATTTAGATTTTTTGTTCACTTTACTCACCGGCAGTCGAGACGGAAATGATCGAAAAAACAAGAAACCCGAAGATTGTTAACCCTGTCATATTGCACTTTTTTCCTTTACGACTGAAGGCCTTGCAATTTATACTTCAGCTGAAAAAATGTGTTATTGATAGATCAATCAATGGGTTATCTTCCAATTATTTACCGGATCGAAACTTTTTCCCTGATCCGGTTATTAATACAGGATAATGCATTTTATCATCTGGAAGTGCATCAACAGAAGAACTTAATCTCTACAACAATGGAAAAACTGAATTCTCCGGAAACAATAAAATTCAGGACTGATGACCCATTTTTCCCAGAAATCATTCTCAAAATGATGTATCAAAAATCATTCTATATAAATTTGAATAAATATTCTTTGTAAAGTAGAGATTCTTAATAACTGGTACGCAAATACTATTATAAATAATAATGCATTTTTTCAGAGGGACTATTTCCTCGCAAATTACTTGTTTACATTTTACGTCGATTGTTAGAAAGAATATGATATATTTTAAATTGGATCAAGCTGAATGCACTTGTTTTGTTAAGGCACTTCTTTTGTTATGGATACTGATGGATTCTAGTTTTTTTTACTATCTTATAAAATAATAATTTTTGTGTCTTCTTTTATGTAAAAGAATAAAAAGTAACTGTAGTACACGTGACCTCCTTTTTCATACAGAAAGATAAAAATAACATTCTGCCCTTGGGTTTATGCATTGTACATGTATATTATCAAGTAAAATGTACAATTGTTAAAAATTCCAATTATCTCAAAACATATTCTATACTTTTCATTTACAATTTTTCATTTCTAGGCATATTACACTGTCAAAAATTTTTCGGTAGTTTTCCCGAAAATGTTTGGGACGCTAATTTCCCAAACACTTTTCGGGAATTTTCCCAAACATTTTTTGGAAAAAAATAAACAAATGTAGAATTTGTTTCAATCATTGAAAATGAATTAATCAATGTTGATAAATATTCCACCAGAGTAGGATAGTAATAATTTTCATCAAAAAACGAATTTTCAAAAAAAAATTATTGAAAAAAATTGAATTTCTTTAAATAATTGAAAATTAATTAACGAATGTTGATAAATGTGCTACTAAACCAATAGTAAGAATTTTTAGTGAAAAAAAAAAACAATAAAAAAAAATTTTAAGAAATCGAATTTATTTAAATTTAACTAACTTATATACCAAATCAAACATTTTTCGGAAAAATTCCCAATATGTTTTAGGTATTTTTTAATTCACAAATATTTAGGGAATATTCCTTGATTTTTCCAATAAATTGCCAAATGATTTAGGAAAATTCCCTATAAAATTGTAGGTATTGTTCAATTTTCTAAATTTTAGGGAATTTCCCAAAAATTTTAGTACATTTCCAGACGTCATAAGGAAATTCCTTAAAATCTTCAGGAAAATCATTTTCCCAACCAAAAATGTGGAATATTCCCTAAGAAATCGTAGGGAAAACTCCCGAAATTTTTTACAGTGTACTTTATTATTTAATACTATATAATGAAATATCATGTAGAGTTGCAATATACTGACACGTACCCGGACATACAACGAATCAGTCGAAGATTGTCTGATAAGATGTCTGTCTTAATTTGATTAATATGAGCTGATAACTGAAAGTTGTGTTCTAAATTTATGCGCCTATCACAAAGTTACGAACGGGATATTCGAAATCTACACAAAATCAGATCTTACCTGAATTCTTACCTGAATTCATAAGTTCTCCTGAAAATATTTTTGCTTCATAGATAAATTTCATTTATCTGAAAATTTTATGAATTTATTCGTTTTTCTTCAGGAGACATCATTTTTGAAAATTATGACAGCAGGCATAATCTATACTTATTGTATAATCCGTAAATCATAAGAACTATCATGTACTTAGTGTTCAGTTTATGCTTAGCGTAATTGTTGTTGAAATAGTAGCGTATTCCGCAGAATAGCCTTAATTATCCCATATAAACTAGAGCAATGCCCATTAAGCGGATGTTTGGAAACGGGTCGAAACGCTTGCGGTTACGAGTAAAATTACCTTGTATAAATAAACTTTAATTGTCCTCTAAAACGACTTTTTTTTAATGAAACAATGACAAAAATGGAGGCAAAGCAAAATTTAATCTGTTGTTGAATACATAATTTTCTTTCAAAAATTCACGTATAAATTTTCAAACTAATAGAAATATTTTCTTGTTTGTTACAGGTGAGTTCAACTTCTATTCGTCCTCATTCACAATTTAAGTAAGTAACTTAAACAAAATCTTTATTATGATACCTAACAAAAATATAAAGAGAAAATTATTATTTGTAATCATGATTCCTACAGTTAAAAGAAACTGAAAGTTCGTAATCAGATTAATTATTATATGACTATTAAAAAATCTGACTGATCGATGAAATTGTGAGCAACTGTTTGATTACAAAAGTGCGCAGATCGACGGTACTATCTTCAAAGATACTTAAAATCACAGAAACGAAGAGAGATTATCTATTGAACGATAGACAGTAGATCAGCGTTAATTAGATTATATTGATTTACGCATGCATGTATGTGACAGATAAAATGCTTATCTTTTGCGCACAAAATATAAATATCCGAAATTTAAAATATATACATTCTTATCTTCCTTTTCTTGAAACAATATTATCATTTATGAATATACGTGAATGTGATCTGATATTTTTTAACAAGCAGATCTTTATTTATTATGAATTTTGGAAGTCTGATATTTATCTTTTATATTTATATCGAAAAAATCCATCTAATTCGCACGGAAATATCTGTATGCGTAGCCACTGTCAATAACTTGCAGAAATTAAATTGAATATTTCTTTTAAAGACAGCAGCATAAAATTCTCAAATTGTTCTTGCTGATTGTTACAAAAAGTCTAAAAGTATAATTATAATTATACTCATTGTATAATTAAATCTAATTAATTAATCAGAAAAGTCCGCACTGTCAATTAGTCAAGATAACACTGAATAAACTATCTTTTGATTCCAAAGATAATTAATTAGTCAAGTAATGATGATATAAAATATTTAAAATCCCGTTGATAATTCCCTTCTTTACATTTTAATTAGCCAGATTTGTGGACATTGTTCTTCGGGGTTTATAAACCTAATTAAGAAATTATCAAACTTTTGTACAACAAACTGATTCAACATAGTAGTTTTTTCATCTTAGTGAAAAGATAAAATGGATATGAAAAGCACACACAGGAAATAAATGCAGAAACGAGAAATAGAAAAAACATTCATTTATTTTCGAACACAAATGGAAAATATACATTTCTCACTCAGTCTTCACGTTTAAATAATAAATTAATAGACAAGACAATTCATACATTCTCCACTTTCCACTATTTGACGTATTTTCCGATCCAAGCCAAATAGTGAGCAACTTCCGTGTAAACACCTGGATTCCCTTTTTCTGCACACCCAATTCCCCATGAAACGATTCCAGCCAGACGGCCATTGACAGCCAAAGGACCACCGGAATCACCTTGACAAGCATCCTTTCCTCCTTCCGGTAAAGCGGCACAAATTTGTCCCTTGGGAAGAGGAATAACACGTGCGTAGGCTTCTTTACATTCCTCTTTACTAATTATAGGTACGTTTACTGCTTGCAACTTCATTGGATATTCGCCAGATTCAGTCGATCCCCAGCCGCTAGTCGTGGCATTACTACCTGTTTTAGTCACTCCTTTAAAAAGAGGAATTGCAGCACGAGTTTTATCGAATCTGAAGGGCGGTGTGACTTGCATTAAGGCAATGTCATTTATAGGGATATCTTCTTTAGTCATTATGTATCCACTGTGTATGATTATATTCTTGACTCTATGCAGACTTCCTCCACGCAATTTATTTGATGATCCTGCTCGAATTCGGTAGTTGAATTTACTGCCTTCGACACAGTGACCTGCAGTGAGAATATAGTCAGAAGACACTATACTGCCACCACAGATGTGAGTTCCTGACTCTTGCAAGCTAACTTGGTATGGAAAACTCTCAATGTTTTCTATTTTACCACCAATCACCTTCCCATCGAGGCCAGCATGTGCTTCAGCTGAAAATTATAATTTTGGATGAGAATGAGTGATTCTGTAATTATTTTTGACTACACGGAAAAAATTGCTGTGGTTGTCACAAGCACAGAAATAGTAAAATATGGTACAACTCCTAATTAGTGGTTGCCACAACCACGATTGTAGTTGCACCATATTTGACTATTTCTGCGGTTGTGACAGCCAAAGAATTTTTACATTCTCATTTTCGTTCGATTTCAGTTCACTTTAAGGAATTTTAAGGGATCTAAAAAGATTTCTTGTAGGTTTCAGGAAGGCATTTTCAGAGATTTCGTTTTATGCGAATTTAAAGGAACTTTAAAGGATTTCATGCGACTTAATGATTTTTTAGGAATCTCAAGAGATTTTTAAATATTACATGGAATTTTGTGGATTTTTTAAAAGATTTAAAGGATTTTAAAGGGACTTCAAATATTTACAGTCTCTTAAAAGTTGGCATTTTTAAAGTCGGTAGAGATAGTTGAAAAGATCAACTTTTAGAGGAGGTGGAAAAGAAGTAATTTATTATGAATGTATTTTCTTTATAGTAACTAGCATCTTTCTTTGAATATTGAAAAATTGTTTAGAAAAAATGATTATCGTGACAATTAAAAGACTTACCAAATACACAAGCCACTAAGGCGAAAAACGTGAATTTTCGAATCATTTTCAGGTACTTCTGACCGAATTCCATCTGATGATCAGCACTTCGGCAGATCTTATTTATATACAAGTATCGCAAAGTATTTTAATCGTAATTTTCTAGTCATGTTGATATTGTTAATCTGATCAAGTGATATGGAAAATGGTAAACAAGCACTCTGAGTCGGTAGCGTCTGAGATTATATAAGAAAAAACATTATGAATTATAAGAAATGATAACAATGAATTATAAGATAGGTAAAGTAAAAATAATTCTTATTTTAATTAGAGTTGGATGAAATTTTAATGTTTCGTAGGTAAAAAGAAGAAACTGTTTTCATTTTATGACGAGAGTTTTTATTAACTAAGAAGAAATTATACATAAGTATGGGACTGTGCCTCCTATGTGTGCCAACCCCTGTTTTTGGAAGGGGTTGGTTGAAAAGAGAAAGCGTTACCCTCTGACATCACATTTTTATGACACAGATACATTGAGTATGATACATTTTTATGTATATTTTAAATTCCAGTTTTTTCCTTGATCCAATCCGCATAATGAGCAACCTCGGTATAAACTCCAGGATTTCCTTTGACACCACAACCATTTCCCCAAGAAATAATTCCAGCCAGACGACCATCAATAGCCAAAGGGCCTCCAGAATCATTCTGACATGCATCCTTTCCTCCTTCTGGATCGGCAGCACAAATTTGCCCCTCGGGAAGATCAATGACTCTTTTGTAGGCTTCTTTACACTCCTTTTTGCTCATCATAGGCACCTTAGTTGCTCGTAAATAAATAGGATATTTGTCAGTCTCGGTTACACCCCAACCACTAAGGATGGCCATGCTTTCTGGAATTGATTCTTCATTTGGTTTGTAGAGAGGAATAGGTGCACGAGTTTCATCGAATTTAAAAGGTGTGCTGACTTTGAGGAGAGCAATATCATTGACAGGAACACCACCTCCAATTAATTTATAATTATTGTGCTTGGTAATTTCCACGACTCGATGAAGGCTGCCTCCTTTCTTCTGATTTGCAGAGCCAGCGCGAATTTTTAAATGATTTTTATCAGAGTCGTCGATACAGTGGGCTGCAGTTAGAACGAATTTTTCGGAAATGATGCTGCCTCCACAGTTGTGTTTGCCATCTTGTTGGAGGCTCACTTGGTAGGGCACTTCCTCAATTGGAATTTCTTCGCCACCAACTATCCGCGCATCCATTGTCCTAATTGGATCCGCTGTAAAAAAATTTGATGAATTACATTTTACAGATTTAAAAAATCCGTTTTAAATGATTTGTTTCAATCAACAAATATTCAGTCATAAATAATGCAGTGATCACTGGGAAAAATAACAATCTTGAGAGAAAGCAATTTTCTCTCGTGAAGGATAACAGGTTTCTTTCTGTAGCAAAATGAAATCTTTTTGCCGATATTTTTTTATCGATTGAAACCATTTTAATAAAAAAAATCAATTATTATAAGAGAATTTTGGATTAAAACTGTCTTACCAATGACAATTGCCACTAAGGTGGCGATAAAAAGGAACTGTATCATTTTGAGTTTCAAATGATCGAATCGCTCTGAATAATTTCTATAATTGTTCAGACCTTATATACTCACAGTTTGATAATGGAAAATGTAGTTACTTGCGTAATCTAATTTCAAGAGTATCGGAAATAGCAAAGATAGTAGTCTGAAATTTGATCAATATTCTTTATTCAGAGTAATTGAACTTCAGTCCTTCCGCTTTTTAAGTGTTTCTAACATCTGATTAGTCGATTTCATCAATGAAAGATTAGCTATATTTTCTATTTTTATATGAAATGATAATTTACTGGAATTCCCACTTGTTATACACGGAAAAAATTATTTATCGAAACTTTCCTTGACTGTCAGCATCGACTTTTGGATAGAACAAAAGTTTTCATATATTTCATTAAGGTTTTTTAAAATCTCAAATACTTTTCAGAAAAGAATTCTAAACCAGTTTTCGAATTAAGGTAGTTCAAAAAAAAGAAATTATTTTTTGCTTAAATTGTAGCCTTATAAAGTATTCCTCTTGATATCAAAATGCCCTTTAATTTTTTCAGAATTAAAAAAATATTTAGAGTTTTATTAAAATAATTATTACCTATTGAAATAATATAAGCGTTTTTTCACAAAAACCACAGGACTAACGAAAAATACCGAAAAATAAATACCGAATACACAGATTGACGAAAAATAAAAATACGGAATTATAATTGCCCGCATTTTAAAATTTCGATAAATTCATTATTATTAACACATTTTAATAAATTATATGAATTAATTTATGATCTCCGATGTGCTAGATATTTCAAGAAGATTTTAAATATTTAACAATTAGTTTACCTAATTATTTAATTAATTATTTAAATCAAAGTAAATTTTCGGCAAATGTAGATATCCAAAATTAAAAAATTTGGAGGCTTTTAATAATAAAGTATGTAAGTATATTCTTATTTTTAAATTTAAATTGATTGGCTGCTTGTGAAAAGTGAAGTTTATTGATTTGTAAAAGATCTACTTCTTGGTATTTCTTCTTGGTAATCTACTTGCTATTTCAAAACAAATAATAAATACAAAATAACAAAAAAAATAAATTCATAAAACAGGAATAGAAACAACTTTCATTTATTTTTCAAACACAGATCGTAGAGTGCCTTATTTTTCTACATAGTCCAAGTTTTCACGAGATTACAATTTGACGTATTTTCGGATCCATGCTAAATGGTAAGCAACTTCCGTGTAAACGCCTGGATTCCCTTTTTGTGCACACCCTATTCCCCATGAAACAATACCAGCCAGTCGGCCATTGACAGCCAAAGGACCACCGGAATCACCTTGACAAGCATCCTTTCCTCCTTCCGGTAAAGCGGCACAAATTTGTCCCTCGGGTAGCGCAGTCAGATTTTTGTAGGCTTCTTGACACTCATTTTTGCTGATTATTGGTATGTCTACTGCTAGCAACCTCATTGGAGAATTTTCTGATTCAGTCGTTCCCCAGCCACTAATCGTCGCATTGCTACCAGCTTTGGTTACTCCTTCAAAGAGAGGAATCGCAGCACGAGTTGTGCTGAATTTAAATGGTGGCCATACTTGAATTAATGCGATGTCATTTACTGGCACTCCCTCTTCAGTCATCTTATATTCACTGTGTGCAATTATCTTCTTAACCCAGTGCAGACTGCCTCCGAATAGCCTATTTGATGATCCTGCTCGAATTCGGTACAAAAAATTGAAATTTATTTGTACACAGTGAGCTGCAGTGAGAACGAAGTCAGCAGAAATTATACTGCCACCACAAGTGTGAAATCCTAACTGCCTCAAGCTAATTTGGTATGGATATGATTCAATTGTTACTTTCTTGCCACCAATTATCCTTCCATCGAGGCCAGCACATGGTTCAGCTGAAAATAATAAAAGTGACCTTCCAATTTACACAGTAAAACCGACCACAAGAAGTTTTGTTCACAAAGTATTTTGGCATAGTTTTTTGTTCGAGGCAAGAGTTTCAATTCTAAAGACTCGAAGCTTAATTCAAAAGTTTTAATAACAAAAGTTTTAGATACAGAGACAGAAGAAAATAATTGTAAAACGAAATTGAAACGCATGTTGCCATCTGTATATTTATGAAATATTATTTTAGTTATTACTTAAACTTCCTTTAATCAAAACTTGTTGGAAAATATAATTATGTTTTAAAAAGTAATTACCAAATACACAGGCCACTAAGGCAAAGACCGCGAGTGCTCCAATCATTTTCGACGACTAAATTCCATCTAGACATCAGCACTTCGCTAAATCTTATTTATACATTAAAGACGGCAATGTAATTCCTAATCACGATTTTATAAAAGATATACCGATACTCTCAATCTGATAAAGAGAGACTATGGACTATGGTTAAAAAACAAATTTTATGAATGAGTGAGCAATATTATACTGATAAATGGATCGAATTAATCATCGCCAATTGTTTTAGAAATTCGCTTTAGGTATAAAAACAGATTAAATGTTTACATGTTTTGGCCAGTAAAATATCAAACATAACTTGCAACAAAATTATTTACTTAGATACATATACTTGAGAGACTTATTCCTTACATTACGACATTGGATGATTTAATGAAAATGAGATTATTTTATTGTAACTAATTAACAAAAGTTATTTTCCTTATAATCCTATATTTTCTGCAATCCAAGATGAATAATAAGCCACTTCAGTATAAACTCCAGGCTTTCCTTTGACACCGCAACCAAATCCCCAAGAAACGATACCAGCAAGTCTTCCATTAATGGCAAGTGGTCCACCAGAATCACCTTGACAAGAATCCCTTCCTCCCAGTGTGTGCATAGCACAAATTTCTCCATTTGGAAGATTTTTATAAGCTTTCTCGCAGTCTTCTTTACTAACCATTGGCACTTGAACAGCTTCTAAATAAGTTGGTTTTGAAGTGCTTAAAGTTTTTCCCCAACCACTCACGAGAGCAACACTTCCTGGAATCGCTTCTTCTTTTAGTTGAAACAAGGAAATAGGCGCACACTTGTTTCCAAACTCAAAGGGTGGATAAACTTCAACCAAGGCAATGTCATTTACTGGCATACCTAAATACATTGTAAAATTATGTCTCACAATTTTCACAACTCTGTGAGAACTTCCTCCATTGTCTCGATTTGCTGATCCTGCTCGAACACTGTAATTTTTTATGTTGGCCACAGAAACACAATGAGCTGCTGTAACAACATGTTTTTCCGAAATTATGCTTCCACCGCAACCATGTTGTTTTCGATTTCGAATACTAATTTGATAGGGGATTTCCTCAATTGCAATTTGCTTTCCACCCACAACACGACCTTCGTTTTCTCGAATTGGGTCCGCTAGAAATAATTTAAATTGCGTGTTAAGTAATTTTATTACAATTTGAAGAAAGTAGAAACAGCAATGAAAAAGTTGATAAAACAATTTTTAATTTTCACATTTGAGTTAAATATATTGTAGATTAAATTGAAATAAACTTACAGTTTGCAATTGCAACTAAGGCAGAGAATAAAAGAAATCTGATCATTTCGAATGCTTGTTGTTGACCGATTCCCGGGCGAATATGTTTAGCATTGCACCAGACAGTTTATATGTACTTGCGAACGCTGGAATAATTTCACTCCTTAGGATATCTTTCAAAGATTACTTTGTAATCTAATCGGGCTATTAGCACAAAATATCAGAAGAAAAACAACATCCATTCATAAACAATGTTTAAAATTCAAAAGATTCATTACATCTCTGCTATGAGAAAAGGTTTTCTCGTTTTAAATTAAGAGAGTTATCTCGTCCTTTGATTAAAAATCCATGCACATATCTAAAAATCTGGAATCTGATCCTTTTTGCAATTATTATTTAAAAACATAATACTTTATCAGTAGTTATATTTAAAGCGAACGGAGAAAATGGGTTATTGGTATGAAAGTTCATTAACATCAATTGTCAAAATATTTTATTCAATCTACAAAAGTTTCGTCATCTTAGAACTACTTACAGATTCATAAAAGTTAAATGTCTTTAAAATTGTACATGTACAAAATTCTTACAAATCCGCATTTTGCTTAATCCATTCAGCATAATAAGCAACTTCCACATAGACACCAGGATATTCTTTTTGTGCACAACCAATTCCCCAAGAAACAATACCAGCAAGTCTTCCATTAATGGCAAGTGGTCCACCAGAATCACCTTGGCATGCGTCTTTTCCTCCATCAGGATAAGCAGCACAAATTTCTCCCTTATTAATTCCTCCTATTGACTTGTAAGCTTCGTTGCAATCTTTCTTACTTATCATTGGTACTTGTACACCCTTCAACATTTTTGGTATAACATTTGCTTCCGTTAATCCCCAACCTGTGACCAGAGCAATCGTTTTTGGCGCAATGGCTTCTTTAACGTTGAAAAGTGGAATAGGAGCACGCGTTTTATCGAATTTGAAATGCGGAGAGACTCCCAGCAATGTGAGGTCAGCTTCATGTTTGATGATTTTAACTACGCGATGAAGAGATCCTCCTTCGTTACGATTCGATGAACCTGCTCGAATCACGTAATCATCATCATCATTTCCCTTTGCAATTGAATAGATGCAGTGACTGGCTGTCAAAACGAACTTTTCGGAAATAATGCTACCACCGCAGTGGTGGTTACCCATGAAAAGTAGAGTTACTTGGTAGGGAACTTCTTCAATTGAAATTTCCCTGCCACCAATTATCTTTTCATCGAGCTTCCGGATTGGATCCGCTGTAAAAAATGTTTTTTTTTTTTTTAATTATTACAATAAAAATTTTATGTGAAGTGTTTTCATATCGTAAAATAATAACCAAGTTACGTGTTAATGAATTATGATAGCAAAATTGATATATAATTTTGGTTTCTTATAGAACATGTGCAAATAAAGAATTGTTTTCGTATTCTAAAGAACAGAAATTAATGCAAAAATAATGACAATAACAAAGCCGAATTCCTTTCAAATCATGCAGGCTGGATACGTTCAAGTCACAGAATCTTTTACCGATTCGATACAAAATTTTTTTTAGCAAAGTTATGAATATTTAAACTTTTAAAACTCGCACCCGTGTAGAAAATTTCAAACCTGGCTCAGACCGGTGATGAAACACACGACCCGACCGGAAATCGGGTTTTCAGGTCTGGTCCCGGTTGGGCCGTGTGTTTCATCCCCGGCCTGAAATCCCCCGATCTGGACCCAATCGGGCCAGATTTTCCGATTTGGGCCCGGCCGACGCCGCAGCAAAATTTTTACTCGGGCAATGAAATTTATTAAAAAATTGTCTAATTTTTGCTATAAAGTGCTGTTGTTTCTAAAATTGATAAAATGGCGGCGATTTTTCGGAAAATCTTGAAACTCAATTTTCTCAAAAAGGCTAGCTTTCTTGACTTTTTTCCAGGTTGGTACTATTATGGTGAATATATCCCAGGAGAATTTATATGTTTTTGTTACTACCAAATGAATACTCACATTTTTCAACTTGTCGATATATACCCTTTTTACTTATTTATGACACTAATGTTCTATTGTTATGAGAAAAATACAGTTATATCTGAATATATTTTTATTTAGTTGAAAATCTCGAAAAAAACGCAAGATAGAGAAAAGTGTCAAAAGAATTTTTTCACGACGTATTATTTTCACAAAAAATGTGAATATTCATTTTTCAGTAACAAAAAAAAACTTTTTTTCTGCTCTCCGAGATGCGGGCACAAGATAAACTCTCATGGGACATATTCACCATAATAGTACCAACCTAGAAAAAAATCAAGAAAAATAAGCACTGGCCCTTTTGAGAATATTAAGTTTCAAAATTTTCATGAAAACCGCCGCCATTTGTAAATATTAAGAATTTTCCAAATTTTGCTGTGGTTTTCGGAAGAGAATGGAGAGAACTCAAATCAAAAAGAGAAAGTATAATATCTATATTGGTTTAGAAACTACAGCACTTTAAAGCAAAAATTAGAAAATTTTTTCATAAATTGCATTACGAGTTTTAAAAGTTCAAATACTCATAACTTTGCCAAAAAAAATTTTGTATCAAATCGGTAAAATACGTATCGTCTAAAATCCATTAAAAAACAACATATTTCATCCGCAAAAGATTCTGATATGAAATAAATTCGGCCATAATATTAATGAAACTTACCAGTGGCAGATGCCAGGAAGGCAATAAGAAGGGCTTTGATCATTCTGAGTATGTGCTGATGATAGACTAAAAAATGATAATTCGTTTGACTTTATATATATAAGTATACAAAAGCAAAAGTTTCACGTAATCGTGATTATTTACTTAATCTAATCTGGTCCAGATTATCGAGATCTTATATTATGATTTTACAATTTATGAATTAAATCATGATAAACAAAAATAATTTTCATTGATTCAACCTGCTTCAAATTAATTCGTTTTTCTTGTCCCCGTGTAGAAATTTTGCTGTGGCCCTGGCCGGGCGCAGATCGGGGAACTCTGGCCCCGAGCGGGTCCAGATCGGGAAGTTTCAACCCCGGTTTTGGCCAGATTTGGAAATTTCTACACGGATCTCGGAAAAAAAATCTGATGATTAAATGTTTAGAGTATTGCATAATAGTACCAATAATTCGTTTATTTAATGCACCTGAATTTTTTAGAAGAATCAAATATATTTATTCTTTATATTATTTTCTGTGTGATTCGATAAAAAAATAATGTGCATATTATTTATTTATTTCTAATCTAAAGAATCACAACTCATTAGCTACACGTGACTTTATTGATAAATCATAATCAGAATTCAATGTCGGTACAAGTGTATTGTTCCCTACTTAAATAGAATAAGAGATATCATTTAAAAATTTCAGATATAAGATATATCTAGAGGTATTTTCAATCATCCAAATGAAAATTATTATCGGAAATAATTATGCGGATAAGATATCCATTTTAATTAAATTAGGTATATCATCACGGAAATGACATATCAATGACATTATTTATGAATCATGATGAACGTTACTGATTGAATATGTTATTTCGATAGGTATAGTTAGAGCTTAATGTAAAGTATACATTCTCTAAGATAAATTGCAGAACCGAACAATCAGATGATAAAGAAATATTATATCGTTTAAACAATTGCTGAAAATTTCTTTAGTCATTGATTTTTCGAAACTCAGTTTCAAAAAGAAATGTTCACTAGTATTTTTTATTATATTTACGCATAACGCAGTCAATTTTTAGAAAGCTTTCTTAAATAGAAAATTTTTACCAAAGATGAAGCCAATAATTTTCAGGATTTCTAGGAATTTTAAGACATCAAAAGACTTCAAGCGATTTTAAATCTGTACACCGAAAAAAAGGTTTGGTCCGGACAACAAAATAATTTTGTTGGTATTTGTGCAACAAAATTTTTTTGTTGACTCAACCA
>JAUESH010013049.1:0-14671 GCA_032275165.1 Synergus magnus
CCAATCAAGACAAATCGTCCTACTGGCGACGTTGGATGTGAAAAACGCCTTCAACTCCGCCAGGTGGACTGATATGACCGAGGCGCTGAAAAAATTCAACATCCCAGGATACCTACTGCGGTTAATCCAGAGCGACCTCAAGGACAGAGTACTGATGTACACAACGACGGATGGAACCAGGAGAAGGCAGATAAGAGCCGGAGTCACCCAGGGATCAGTCCTAGGGGCTAACCTCTGGAATATCTCATACGACGACATACTGCGTATGAAAATGCTGGACACCTGACGCCTGACAACGTGATCGGGACGATGCTCGAGAACGAGGAACTTTGGGAGGAAATCTCAAGAAAAGATCCTACGCCAGAAGAAGAGAGAAGTGAACTTGGTAGCGACAACACCTTGAGGCAAGAAAACCAGCAGGCGCTGTTCATCAGCCAAGAAAACGGTCCTACCCTGAAGTAATGCTCACGCGGTTCCAGGGTAGATTAGTACCAAGGAGGCAAAATGTGATGGTGGTTTTTAGTGGGTGGAAATCCACACGCTCGGATAGTGCGGACCCTTGCGAGTGTCTTTGAAAGATTTTCCACACACATTCGAAAAAAAAAAAAAAACCTCAAAACGTTTTCCAACCAGGCCTTGGTCTCAGCGCGTACGTTCCTTTACGAGGTTTCCGACGTCTCGCTAGTTTGGTCGCCTACGCTGTACTATTCCGCTGTATCTGCCTCATTGAGCTTGAGGACTTTACTTGCGAAGGAGGAGAACAGCCAGTACAACCTCCTCGCCACCAAGAGTGGAGCCGAGGCAGGCCAACGCTGTTCGCCTCCGTCTAGGTGCTGCCGCAGCTCCACCCTCTCCGCCTCAACTAATTCGCAATCCGTCAAAACATGTTGATTGTTGAGTGCAGTAGGGTTACTTGTTTTGGCCAGTACTACACCGATAATCGGGTCAACCTTCGGCCACAATTGGGCCTACAGTCGACTTTTCTCCAGCTACTAGTGTCGTTAGCCAATGTTGGTATGATAATGGTTATTTGAAATCTCCAAAGATGGTCAAACATTGGTTACTAAACTTTGACTGGCAAAGTAGGGCCGACCGTGGGCCGACAGTAAATGTCTGGCTGCCGACCGAAATTCGCATATGGGAAAAAGTAACTTACCTATTACTTCTACAGTGGAGAACATGATTGATTCCAAGAGCCTTTGGTTCTTGCACTCGCCTTCGGCTCGCGTTTATGCATTGCATTCAGGCTTGAGTTTGTAAACAAATAAGTGGCTAGGCTCGGATAACCATGAAAAATCTGTAGGTAAGCTGGAACTCAATGGCCTCTATGTAATCTCAGACCTGTATTGCGTTACGAATTTAACCGTCCACCGTCCTTGTGGGTTGTTCGTGACCAAGTCGATTTTTCAAGATCGAATTTTATTGGGAAGGAAGAGGCGTGACACGTCATTTCAAAAAATTTTTGAATATTCAAAAATAATTGAATGATAAAGTAGCGTATTGGAAGAGTAACTTAGAATTTTCAAATTATTTTTTTATCGCAAACTGTATTGATGGAGGAGGGGTGAACATAAATTACCCATAAGGACGGCGGAAGTTGTAAAAATAACAAGGCGGCAGAGGGTTTATAAAGGAACAGCGACTTCTTTTATTTTAGAAATTTCAAAATTAATGTAATTACAAATTTAGTTATACATTATTTTCATGCATAAATTTAACTATCGGGGAACAATTCTTTATATGTGAAAGATTTCGTTATTTTGTTTGCTACAGTTGTAAAAAGGTCTGCCAGCGATGTCTCCAATACTGGTTTCAGTTCGTCCAGTAGCAATCCACTATTGGCATTCAAAACTTCGTTACTTGCGGGTCCTGTATGAGATAAATCATAAATATTAAATTAATAAATATTTATGTGGAATGAATCTTCATATTAGAAAAAGCATTATTAAAATATTGAATAAATATTACAAGTTTTTGAGGCATGTTATAGTAAATTTCGAAACTAGTGCGCGAATGTGATTTCAGCCTTGTGTGAAAAGGTCACACAAGGATGAAATCACATTTTCGCATATGTATCGAACCGCATTTTTTGACACGACGTGTGCGAAGTCTGATTTAGCATACGATTTTTTGACCAAGCGCGTGCGAAATCGAGTTTCGCGCACGGAATGTAAAAAATTCTTTTTAAATTTAGAATTTCGGATTCTGCATGTAAATAAGTGAGCCAAAATTTGAATCAAAATTATTAATATTTTGAAATATATTTGGAACGAAAATTTTGAGCCAATTTTTTAAAATTAAATGTATCTCATTAAATATTAAAATACTGAAAAATATTGTATACATTTTTTGGTGTAGAAGGTTTTGTAGTTTAGTTAAAATAATATAAAATTGTATTATTTATGTATTTTCTTAATTCTGAAAAAAGTCAGGGGTCATTTCAACACTAAAAGAAATCATTTATAGGGGTGTCATTTAAGAAAAAATAATAATGCATTTTTTGCAACACCCACCTCCAAAGTTGCAATTTATGTTCCTCTAAATAATGTGTAAATTAGCTTTTTTAAGCACAGTGACGTCACTGTAAGTGAAGTATTTACTTTACGCACCGTGATGTGCGTCAAGTAAATACAGTCACATTAATTTACTTTAGGTAAATTACATGGTTTATTTCACTAATTCACTAAATATTTTACTTACTCAATTGATTTATATAATGTAAATTGAATGCAACATAACCTAACTTTCTCAATAGATTTCGGAGCAGTCGTCTAGTGCTCCGAACGTGGCTGCGAACGAGCGTTGTTTATAGATAAGGTTCTAACCTTGAAAAAAAATTTATCACCTAAAGGTGATACATTTTTTTCGGTTGGCAACTTTCTCGGTTGGCTGTTGCAAAAAATAGTATATGATACACGTGCGTGTACCAGGTCTAACTGTGCGAACTTATATGGCTATATGTAAAAAAAAATATAAACCTTAACTTTTCATTTGCAAAAATGTATTGAAGTTTTAATTTTTGAGTTATGAAATTATTAAGCTGGACCAACCAGGAGCGCTCTATAAAGAGAGCACAGGGAGCGTTCACTTATTAAAAAAAAAAAAAATTGTGATGAAAAAAAGGGGGGGGGGGTCCAAAGAACGTGACGTAATATTATAGGTGGGGGTCTTGTCAATTCGTGACAGAGTGTAACACGGGGTATGGGGGAGTAAAAAAGCTTGAGATACGGCGTGACGTCATATGTGAACGCTTCCACACGGAGAAACTTTAAACAGCGAAATGTGATATTATAATATTTATTTTTACAATAGTTCGATGGCAAGCTAGGATATAGTGGAAAAAATTACACTAAGTCCCACAGCGATATAAAGAAATACATTTTCCACATCAATTATAAATATGTACCACAATTATTAATTGCTATTGAGAGTTGGATAAACTATTATTTCTCTATAGCAAGTTGTAATTAAGAAAAATTAATATCCAGAGAAATAAATAATAAAAGCGGAGTGGCATTAAGTGGCAGTTCAAATAATATAAGTTGAAAAATAGTTTAGAAAAATAACCATTGTCAATAGGAATGGGCAGTGAAAAGAGAAAGACTTGAACATTTTGTAATGTTAAAGTACATAAAATAGAATAGTGCTTTGGAAAAATTCCAATTATGTGAACGTCTATTGCTTTAACGACACATTTCGAGTCTTCATGAATGATCTTTAAATATGAAAGTTAAAATAACCCATTTTAAATAAAGAGAAAATTCAATAAAATCGTAGCCAAAAATTTAAGGAGAAAATGTAAATTCTAAATTAGGTTTAACCAGAGAAATTTACAAATATTAAAGGAATGGACAAGCTGAGAGAGCGTCAAAATTAAAATATTAAGTCCATATTATATTTGAAATTTACGAGAATGTGCAATCAGGACACGACAAGTCAAGAAAATACAGTCGCCTCTACGTGCCTTGCTTCTTTTTACCGTGCCGCTCCCTTTAATTCTCGATCGAACTCTTCCCCCACCATGAGCGCGACGGTTCAGCGTCCGAGAGAGTCCGAGAATTGCTTCTCTCTCTGATGCACGCGTCAGGCTCGAGAGTGGAGGAACATCGTTTCCACGTTAAATTACTCCCCTACGGTCCCACCCCAACCGTAGACTGATTTAAAAGCACACAAATCGAAATATCATTTCCAATTGCGAAAAATCCCACTCATACAAAATTAATGTTAGCGAAACTTACGATCAAAAAATATTACAGGTAATCGATATCACAGGAACCATAATTAAAACAGAATTTCCTGCAAATAAGTAAAGACATTTTAGCGGCAACGTATCAAAAAAGTCATAAAATATAGCCCTCGCGCGAATTTAAAATCAATTACAGAGACAGCTAAGTAAAGACCCCAATCTCAGAATTCTCTTCAACACAGATAAAAATGAGCGAACAGAAACATAATTACATATAATTAAACGTACAAATTGATCCAAAAATAAGCCGAAAACTCATACAAACGCATAAACTTGTTTCGAGCGAATGCAAAATCACAATTCACTCACGTGCTCCGGAAGTACTCAGGTCCACGAGTGGTACGCAGCAGGAACAGCAAGTTTCCAGGTCCGACGGGTTTCCTGTTACTGGGAGAAATACCGCGAATCTACAATAGAATTTCGGAGAGAACAGCCTCTAACGCTTCGTCTAGCCTAGTTCGGCTTTCCTTACTCGTGGATCTATTTAGCGCTTCCTTCTCGATCATCAATGCTCGGACCTGAGCTCCCTCAAGAATGACATAATTTCGGCGAAAATAGATCAATTCCAAAGAGAATTCGAATTAAAAAACGCCACGCTGCACAGTGGGGCGAAAATCCGAAAAGCTGGCCAAAACCTCAAAAATAAGAGTCCTTAAATAAAATGTTGGACTTCAGAATTTGTTAGAGGAAGGCTTGGTACACCATGTGTTGACAGGACAGTTCGGCGCAACCACCGGTTCGTTTCAGTCTTGTTCGAAGTGTCGGATATTACACAACATTGAGCTATGAGTGCTATCTACGCTAAACGTTTCGAAGCAGTTTTTTTGTGCACTCATGCACGCGGACCACATATTTCATACTCAGCTTCTGCCAAAGTGCTTAAAAAGTCTAAGCACTTCGTGCAAATGTGGGTAGAGCGGTATAGGGACACAAAAACCGTCGATGATCTGCCAGGGAAAGGAGAGACGCGAGCAACGTCCAGTAAGGAGGATACGATGATCGTTGCTTCTGAAGTCTGCAGAGAAGATGTTTGGAGCCAACAATGAGGATTGGATCCTCCAAGAGGACAACGACCCCAAACATCGCAGTCGCCTCTACACGTCCTGGAAAGCAGAAAATGGTATCACGATCTTGGACTGGCCTTCACAATCTCCTGATGCGAATCCAATAGAAAATGTGTGGAGTATCGTGAAGAGGAAACTTGCAGGAAGGCGTGTATTCACCCTGAAGCATCTCTCTCGACGAATTAAGGAGGTATGGCGCTCTCTATCTACGGAATATGCCGAAAAACTAGTCGAGAGCATGCCCAGAAGGTGTCAGCCCATTATCCAGAACAACGGCGATTGGACGGTTTATGAGGTGAGTGCGCCCAAGTGTTTTATGCACACTGTTGTGCCAAAAAAGAAAAATGAGGTTTTCTTCAAAACTTTCCGAGTAAACGCGTACCTTTTCTTGTGAAACAGACCGTACTTTGTTGCAGCGCTAAAATCATGTATATTTTGTAAATAATTTAGTTGTTGCGAATGTGGATAGATTCTTGAGTGTTTGCGCAAGTCCACGTGATGAAAAACATCAACAAAGGTTAGTAATTTATAAATTTGCTACTATTATATCCGAGAGTATTAGAAAAATCCCAAAACTAGCAATAGTTAATATAAAAATTTCAATAAGTTGTGCGCTCCGCATGGCTTTATATCCAGATTACACTTAAAATGCAGATAAATAGTGACCTTCGTCTTCCTGTCTTCTAAAATGCAGGCGTGCCATAGGGGAACCAATTCGCGAAAAGCTGGCCAGAAGTATAAAATGTTCATAAAATGGGCCAAATTGTGTTACGCGGGGGTTTTTGGGGTCGCTGATTACGAATATGTCAAAAATTCAAAAAAAAATGGCGGATTCAATATGGCGGATGACTATTGCCCAGTGGTCGGAAAAAAATTATTTGCCAAAAATAAATTTTTACTTGAAACGAGTATATTGCTCTCGAATAATAAGAGGAACAATTAATGAAAATAAACTACTATCACGTTTGCAATTAAAGAAAACGAAAATTAATTAAAAACTATTCCACTTCCATCGGTACAACATTCTCGCCTGCATTTTCTCTTTAGTGAACTTTTACCCTTTAGAAGATTGTTGGATGACTTTAGCCGCGTTCTCATTTCCTACTGATCTCAAATTCACTTGAGCAGAAAGCAGAATTCGTTCATTATCGATGGAAGATCGTAATTCTTCAACTTTTCTATATTTTGTTCGAATGCTTACTTCGCTAAAGCTTACTTTTGGATGACGTTTTGGTTGAGAGATGTTTCTTTATGAAAGATTTGCTGAAGAAATCGGATTAAAAAATTGTATTTCAATCTTCAACCATTCAACATTATCTTTGAGAAAGTTTTCTACCTTTCTTGACGATTTCTGGTATCTTTTATAATAATCAGAAGTGAAACGCAAAAAATTCTGTTTGTTTCTTGTATTTTCAACGAATTCCTTGTCGCTTCCATCAAATAGAAGTGAAGTTTTTATATGCACCATTAGATATTCACATTGATTTTTAAATTCAGTTATATGTGAACCCCGTAATTTCTCAAACAATTCTTTTCTTTTAAATGTTATAAATTCTTGATTGTGTGCTATTGTCAAAATTCACATTGAATTTCTACATTTTTTTTCGACTGCAAAATGATTTTTATGAATTAGCAAATTTTATCTTCATGAATATTTTTTTAAAATATTATTTATTAACTTTTATTTTTTATTCTTTTTATGACTAAATAATAACATTTGAAATAGTTTCTTGCTTGAAATATCTGTAAAATATAGGGGAGAGGGCTTAGTTGTGAGACAGG
The DNA here is from genome assembly GCA_032275165.1 of Synergus magnus. Classification (NCBI taxonomy): domain Eukaryota; kingdom Metazoa; phylum Arthropoda; class Insecta; order Hymenoptera; family Cynipidae; genus Synergus; species Synergus magnus. Next base: position 7,093 of record JAUESH010013049.1, read on the forward strand.
CTTAGTTGTGAGACAGTCGATTTTCTCTGTCATGCAATATCAAAATTGGCCGACCTGACTATAGCTGAACTTCTCTTGGCCTGAGCTTTATTTGTGCTCAGACGGAAGCACGGTCGTACATACAGGTCCAGAAACTCCAGTGGAGGGGATGTAGTAAAGATGATTCGCTTTTTGAAGCTTTTCGTAGTTCAGAAAGCAGCCACCGTATGTGGGCGCTGTGATCTTAAAGTAGCGCGAAATTTAAATAGGCTACATTTTTTTTCTCAGAAGATCGCAGGTATCCGCAGCTAAATCAAAGATCCCTGTATTCGTGGTGAACTCTTGATTATGAACATATTTTTTTTCTGCCGGGACTTGCCGAGACTTTTTTCAATTACTTCAAACATCATAACAATTACGATCAGAAAGTAGTTGGAGTTCGATATGCAGTATCGTCTTTGTAGTTCATAATAGGGACTAACTACACTCATTTTCCAAACCTTTAATAATTATACTTTAAGGGGTCATTCTGGTCCATGCGCTTATTATTTTTGTGAATTTTTTTAGAGTTCATTATTGAATGTATTGATATAAAAGTTATTGGGCTTAAGAGGGTAGTCAAGTTTAGAAATTTCAAAAATCGATATTTGTTTTATTGCATTTTCTAAAAGTATAACATCTCAAAAATATTGTGTCCAAATTTCATCGAAATCGGAGCGAAACTTGCCAAGTTATAGAGCTGTAAGTCTCCGCCCCTCCAGTGGAATGCAATAAACGCCTAAAACTTTAAACGCTTTTTTCTCAAAAACCATGTTTTTCGCGCGGCCTCTGAACGCCGACATTGGTAATAACATGCTCATTTCTTAAAATATTCACAAACATATTTGATAAACAGGCTATTGAAGCTCGTGCCATAGTAGGTCTTGCGGAAAATTATGTGATCCCTAAAGCCTGCGATGGTACGAGATTCACCCAATACCCTAATAAAATTTTAGTCACATGCTCTTGATGGGGTCATGTTATGACAACTGTGTTATGTAAAGAATGAAATGAATGATATGAATGAACAAGACCACTAGCGACAGTATTCACGTCCACGAGCCTTTGGTCAATTTTTAAAATAGAGAAAAATTGTAACTGCCTAACGACTTCGTATTCACATTTGAACTGTTTGTGAGAAGTAAACTGCTATAATATTAAACAACAGTCTTCCGTTCTATCTCCATCTCCAATATCTTTTTCCAAAGCACTTGGGTCAGCTATGTCATCGCAGAGGATTTCGCCCAACATCTACAGTTCAAATCTAGCGCTGGGATGTGCCATGTGCATCTAGAACCAGTGAGGCGAAAGACCAGCGATTGGAGGAGCAACCCATTTCTACATGCCAGTAATCTTTCTAAATTATGAGCACCATACTAGCTTAAACCTGAAACCATATCCAGACAATGTCATTCCACGATAGAGGAAGGACGTCATCTTAATACTATCAATTACAATCTTCAGCGTAAATTCAAAACAGCTAATAAAACTTTGAACGTCAATCATCCAAAAATTGACTACCATTTCAAAAAGGACTTTCATGAGAAGCGAGAAGACCCTCATCGATGTTGGAACTCCTGGGAGAAACAACTGTTCCAGTTTGCATATATGAGGATGGACCAATCATGGATTTCAATTCAACAAAATTATCATAGATGATCAACTCCAAAACCTTTTTGATAGTCTAACACTAGTTTAGACTTCACCAAATTACAAAATACTTTTTTTATCAAAACTATTCAGCCAAATTAATGTTGCCAATTTAATCACCAACTCTACAAGAACCATTGTATGGGGAAGGAGACAGGGCACGTGATCAACTAGGACAGCAGTTCCACGACTACAACATACAGAGGCAAGAGAGGACCAGCCATTTCAGTCTGCTGCATGGGCCCAACGCGGGATTGGATTGCTGATACTACTCTTTCCGATATATGTCTGCTATATCAGAGTCCTAACCATCGGACTCATCTGTTGGACTTAATTTCGTCCAAAATAATCATCAACGAAATACCATACCAACAAATGTGTCTAGTCAACCTTTACTAGATGGATGAGGTCATCGGCAACATCAATAACAACGCAATATTAAGAATTCTACAGAACCTGTCCATTCAACATCATGGATCAACCCATCAGCCGGACCCAGGAATTGTTCTCTCACTGCGACTGGATCTCATGGGGAATCCCAGTGCTATCTTCCAGAACGGATCAGCAACCTGCCAACGCCAGTGTAGTGTTGTGATCAGTGGTGTAATATGGGAATGGAGTCCCTAAAAAGTGTTGGAATGAGAGTAGACGGATGATGTTTGACACAAAAAGAACAATAATAAAAGGACTTTCATGGTTTAATGGAATGAACAATAGTTAATAAGACTTGTCATGTTGACAAACCATTTAGAAGTAGGTCAATTTAAAGAAATTTAGTTCTTACTGCTCGTTATAGTGTAATAGTTTTCAAGCATACAGAATAACAATGTTTCTCTTACAGCTTAAGTATCAAAATTTTAACTACGAGGCCTGGGAGAAGGGTAGATCCCGGACACTGGCAATGATTGAGGACAATCATTTTCATTCCAGGGCGGGTTTGTTACGGCAGGCCCTATGAACATTTTTAATTTTAATTTTTCAAGGCCCACTCGTCAATTACTCATATGTCGTGGCCGTAATCTCCCCTCCGTTCCCTCTTAGCCTCTCTCCATGGCTACAAACTACAGGCGTGCCACGCGCGAGAGCGAGCGAGAGTGAGATAACAACAATTATAATTTCTCGCGCCACTTCTTTTCTTATCATATTCTCCTGATACCGCAGAAGCTCTGACTGACTGAAAATAATTTATAACAATTACAATTTTTGATAAAAGTCCAATAGTAAATTAATATAAAAACCTTATAAATTTTCGAAGTATCGATTGGTAAATTTTGGGAACGATTGGCAGAATTGGATTTCCAATGATTGATGGTAGCAATCGATGGCGGAATCCATATGCATACCATCTCAGAGAGGGATGAATACAACCCTTTTAATCGATATTCTATCTTATACAATAATCAAGATGGGAACTTGATTACAAAAATCGTCCAAATTTAAATAATTATAAAGCTATTCGGTACTGTTTATTGACTTTCGAAATCAATCAACAGTATTGATGTAGACACAAATTGTTTCAATTGTTAATTGAGAATTTCAATAAATATAAAGCTGCCCTGCATGGTTTATTGACATTCGGAATCAATAAACAATACTGGAGTAGTCAGTATTTATTCGCAATTATTAACTAACAATTTCGATAAATATTTCTTATTACATCAAAATTTTCGTACTTAACTTAACAAGTGCTCTATATTGGTTACTGAGGACTATAGCTCAGTGAACAATATAGGGATAAACAATAGATAATTAATATTATTAATAAACAAATCTAATAAATAATTCTGGTCAAAACCTCAAAAGAGTATTAAAACCTAAAATATTAAGTTTGCATAGGGGTGGTTCTCTCTCATCACTATCGATTGCTGCTATTGATTGGAGGAGTAAATATTAAAAATAACAATAATTAAATAGGAATTCATTGATTTGTAGCGGGGATGGATGCATTCTCTTATCAGCTTTTGAGGAAGAACAAGTTTACCAAATTTAAAAATCATAACTTCGAGACTGTAAAATATTTAATAATAAATTTTGAAATTCTGTATATTGATTACTGATTATATAATACATCAGTACACAATATAGACATATATGTGTGTGTATTCAACTAACATTAAAAGATTCTGATTAAAAATTAAGTAAGCATCAAATCAGGTAGGAGTAATGTTCCTATTTCCGTTGCAAATCATGAGAAAATAAATTTAATAATGTTCTCACGTCGAAATAAGTGCATTTGCACTAAAGAAATGTTTAGTCGACGCTTTTTCAAAATCACGCTACATCCTGCCGTCTTTCCCACAGCAGTCCGCAGATTCAGATAACAGATTCTCAAAAACCCCCACCATTACATCAAGGGGACGAGGCTACTCAAGACCAAGTCTCTTTAGCATTCTTCGTTGACATTTCGGACCGGTCGGGGTGGTCTTCGCGGGGTTTCCGTCCGTTTCCCTTAGCGGTCGCGCGTCGCGTGTTTCGCCCCCAAAGGCAGTCCGATAAAGGGGCTGACAAGGATGTATTTTGGGACGTTAAATTGAAAGTAATATAATTAACGCGAGCACTGAAAAAGGACTAAAAATCAGAAAATCAGAATGAATTTGACAGGAAGCTCTTGGCGGCCTTCGGGGGGCCCAACGGTGGGTGACGCGCGGCAGTGAGTGGGGATGTGCGGGAAGTGTGTGTGGCCATGCCGAAAGTAAGCCAACAAAGGGATTAAGTGTTTTGTTTTTGCATCTTACACCGGAACAAAGGTCAGAAAGAAAATGTTAATTTGCTACAGTTACTTGCGGTATGATGCACAGATCTCTATCTCTCTCGCCTCTGTTATGCCTTTGCTCCTGTTGCCCTATTTCAACGAACCGACTTCGCATCAACTAAGTTCATTTTTGTTTTCCACAAACATAAAATCGGGCCCGTCAATTTCCTCACAGAGGAAATTAGACGGTAGGATAGGATATAGAATTATGTTCAAAAACACAAAATTAAGAATCGCTAACTTTTAATTTCGACTGAATTTTGAGAAATTTCTTGAAAGGCTATTTTAAGATTTTTGCTCTTTTATTATTATTACGTCGACACAAAGAACTAAATTTACCGATGTTCCCGCCAATAAAAGCAGAATTAAATAAACGAAATTTAGCCGTGTGAACCAAACAACAAAAATTATCTTTCAAACACTTATTTACTGAACCTTTCCAAAAATTTAGAACTGCAATAACAATTTCGAATTTTCCCAGAAATATACTTTTTCTAAAACGATCCCACAAAAATAAATATAAACATTCGGGAGCAATCCCGAATGATTGTTTGGCGCCTTCGGCGACGCCCCACGTAAGGAAAAACTCAGCCTTCATACTACCAGGAGTTTTTCTGGCTTCTTCAAAAATTTTACTATTTTTCGGAGGCATGGACGGTTCGTAACAGGTAAAAAAATTTGAAAAAGTTCCGAAAAATTTTTTCCATAGGGTAGATAATATATATATATATATATATATATATATATATATATATTCATTATCATACGTCAACTCAGCAAACGTCAAACCATGGGCAGCATAAACTATCACACATAAACTAATCACATCCGCTCTTATTTTATGTTTCATATCTGACCATGAGCCTTAAGGGCTCAGAGTTATTCATTCACACTCACACAATCACACAGTCGTTGATGACATCGTCGAGAAGGCCCGAAGAGGATCCTGGTCAAAGTGCATGGATGTGACTCCCATGCACACAAACGACCAGGAGGATGACATCGGTTCTAGCTGTCACTTCCAACATCTGGTTAGCCGGCTGACTATCCGTCGAGGTACACCTAGCGCCATCTACTGGGCCGAACGCTCAAATGTATCGTCGGTTCATGAGAGAATCATCACTCCAATTATCATTTAAGTAACGTTACGTAATACTGCGTTACGGGCATAGTTTTGTGCAATATGTAAGAGGCCAAGGCGATTCAGCGGTAAGCAACTCTCTAAAACTGTTATCATGGTGTCAATCCTAAATTATCACAATTATTAAATGATAAACTTTAGAGCATGTGCTCGGCCTTCAGCCAACTATCAATCGTCACTAATCAACAGATTAGTATGCTTTTGTTGCACTATTCAATTTAGAAATTGTATTCAAATATTATTTTATAAATTATCAATTGTCTAAATACCCTTTTAAGATATTCAACTTAGTATATAGTGGAATAAGTCTACCAAATTTCATGAATTTATCTGTACGCGTTCTCGAAATATTGCAGGATCGTTAAAAGCGTGACATACACACACACACACACACACACATACACACATCCGGACATTTACTCAGGGCATCATATTAGATATATTCTCCTTGAAATATGTTCAAGAAAACCTTCTTTTGAAACTGGATTTTGTCACCACTACAAAGCTTCCTCTATGAGGAAGCAATAAATGTCGAAACATAATCTACTAAAATAAGTATTAGAAAAATATGCTTTAAACGTTTTTGAGAAAATTTAATTTGTTTATTTACTATGGGCGTTTTAAAGTTTCTTCATTATTTTATAAAAAATTATTTTTCTTGTAAAATATTCATGAAAAATAAATGAAAAATTTGGAAAGTGATAAACTCAACGAAATCATCAATAACATCATAAATATGTTCCATTTATCTTCTACGTACGTTAATCAATTTTTTCAAGTATTACAAGCTTTGAATGTTTAAGAAACTCTAATTACAGCATATAGTTGGTACATTCTGTTTTCGCAAAATATTATTTTTATTCGATTACTTCTTACCTAGAACTGGATCACCTCCAAAAAGATTGTTAAGATAAACTTTCGCAGTTCCAATCCTAATGGCCAATTTCATTTTGTCAAAGCTCAGATATACGTCGTTGTCTCTAAACACCTTGTGTGCTCGAAGAATCACATCTGAATCGTATCCCGCTATAAATGAAACATACATAATTATTTATACATTATTCTAGAGAAAAGAAAAGAGGTGCCCACCAGAGTGGCACAGAATTATTTGTTTTCGATTTTGTAAAAATTGCATTAGTGTAATGCGAACGCAAATCGTCTATTCCTAGCCTTTTTATTCCTCGTTGGTACTATATCTGTTTTATAAAACCTTTGTATATCCGGCCCTATTCCTAGCCAAAGACAAATGCGCATTGCGCATGCGCAGTTGGGGGCGCATGCGTACTACTTCTTTATTGTTAAGTCGCACATTTTTTATTATTAAATTATATTGAAGATTCGTGTTTTAATTATGCACTATTGAAGTCTATAAAGTAAAAGTACATTCAAAATCAATTAAGTAAATAAAATAAAATAAGTTACATGTTACTAAATATTGTATATTTATGGATGATGCCGGAATTTAAAAAAAAAATGTGTCGCATAACTCCAAAGTTATTACGAAATCGAAGTGAACATTACGTTAAGGGAAATGAAGATTAAATTCTCATCCGAAAATTTACAGTCAGACGGTAACTTTACAGTAACCTCAAACAAAATTTCAGTTTACATTCGGAAAATTCATACGACGGACGATGCGATTACCGGAAAATCACATCCTCCATCAGCGTAAATTTACAGAATGACGTATATTTACATAGATAGGCGCTCTGTTTTTACGAATCTTCCGTAATTTTTCCCAGATCATTTTTTACAGTATACATTTTTATCAAATGACAGTGTAGAATGAAAGTTTTCTATCTTCCTAATTTCATACCGATACATTATCACATTGAATCCCGATCGAAGCGCCGCGTCTGGCTGAGTGCGGATGTACGACACGGGGAAAAAATTCGTTTTCCACATTCCCAAAGTCAAGTAAAATTTTATTTCTTCAGAAACTTGTAACGAGAGGTTATACACACGTGCATTCGGCACGCATACATCTCTCAGGCTCTCGTTACCTAGCCGTAGCGCCT
>JAUESH010013108.1:0-14654 GCA_032275165.1 Synergus magnus
TCCCAGTCATCAATAATTTACATGAGTGGCTAGTGCCGCCATTTGTTAACTCAGATATTTCTTAAAAAAATAAAAAAACTCCATGAATTTTTGTTTTCCTTTCGTTTTTAAAAAATGTAAAAAAAACCTCGTGGCACCCCAAGGGGGGGGGGTCCGACGAGAATGCCACAATAGATCTCATGGGGAGGGGGGGGGGTCTAAAAGTGGTCAAAATTGGGTCACGAGGTTTATGGAAGGCCCCCTACGTGCAAAATTGAAATAAAAGCATTCTATCTAGGAAAGGAATAATGAAATTATAGAATTCATATCGAGGAATTTCAATCATTCACATTCCCAGATATTGATAACTTGATCTCGAACTTGATCAATATTTACAACAATTTGAAATTACCCTGGCGAAAGTGTCGGATTGAAATTCATAACGAACCAAAACGAAATTTTCCGATAATACCGAAATTTATATCCACATTTAACAGTCACATTCCGATCTAATCCGAAGAAAGTTTTCAATCCTTTTTAATCCTTTTTAATCTGTGCGTCAACTCCAAATTCATTTCTAATGAATCTGAAGTTTACCTTTCAATCCTTTTTAATCTGTGGTCTCGAATCCAAACCAATCCGAAATCAATTCAAAGACACTTTTCAATCCGTGCTTCCATTCCGAACGAATCCGAACAACTTTCAATACTTTCCAATCCGTACCCCAATTCGAATTAATCCCAAACCAATCCGAATGTATCTGAACGAATTAATCCGAAATAATCCGAACTTTCTTCCCGAGTGAATCCGGTCAATCCGAATTAATGAGAATTTATCTGAATTTTTTGGAATCATTCGGATTGATTTGGATAGACCGAGTTCATTCGGTCTATCCGAATTAGTGGGCATCGGATTGATTCGAATTGAAACTTTCTTCGGAATAGATCATAATGAAACTGTTTGGTTCGGATACTAATTCCCAAAAGACTCGGACTGGTTCGGAATGAATTCTCAATCCGAGACTTTTGCCAGGGTATTCTACAGCAATAACCAGACTTTGAGGTCCCGATCGATATTCATAATACGTAAAAGAACTAAGATATAAAAGAAAATGATATGAACGTAGCAAGGAATTTAAAGCTGTGAAAGGAACGCCTGGAAAAAAGCAAGAAAGTTTTTCTCAAAGGAACGAAGTGTCTCAAAAAAAACCGAATCCGACGCAGAAAAGGCGAATAATTTTTGCATATTTTAATTTAAACTGAGAAATACAAACCCGTATTCTGGCGTACAAACTAAAAAGATACATAAGTGAATTTGTGGTTTAGGGTTATTCTCTTAAGCCTAGCAATGGAAAAGTCGACCTAAGCGACAATGTCACTTATGTATCTTTTGTTTCCTCATAGAGGAAACTTTGTAGTCGTTACATTTTTCAATATTTTTAAAATGGTTTATTTAAACTTTCCTCAGTTGATAAATGTCTAATACTATATTAGACATTTATTATACAGTATTAGACATTTATAAACTGAGGAAAGTTTAATTAAACCATTTTAAAAATATTGGAAAATGTAACGATTACAAAGCTTCCTCTATGAGGAATCAAAAGATAAGTTCAAACAAGAATAAAACAATTCCTAATCACCATTAAAACTTGAGAGCCTTCTCGACCACTTACATAGGTATGTCAGGTCAGGAGTCAGCAAGATTCTGACGTAATGCTCGAAGTTTGTGATGGAGATGAAAATCACAGAGTGGCAAGTTGTTCACAGTATATTGTATTTCCTGGGAACGATTCGATTCAGAACACGAAGAAGATTATTTAAATTTCAAGTTATTTGAATTTGAAACATTAAATTTGTATTCATTTATTCAATTTTTTCAGCATAAGTTTTAGTTTGAATTTCAGCGCTTGCGAAAAATAACGATAAGTAATTATAACTTCGTCTAGAAAATTGAAACACGATAACTGCTTTAGTTTTAATCACAACAAGTAATTCTAAAATTGATATTGGTATCTCGACATGCAGATTTAATCGAATCAGTTAAAAATGTACACAAAAAACGATCTTGTGAGCTTTTAAAAATAAAGTGAATTTTAAAATGAAAGTTTTAACTTCTTGTATTGGGGTTTTAATCTTTAGCTTTTAGTTTTTAGTTTTCAGCTTTTAGTCTAATATATGAATATTTTATACTTTAAAAAGATTTAAACAGCCAGAGAAGTCGGTGAAAAGTAAAAGTTTTTTCAGTCGAATTTCAAATCATCGATTCTCACTGCACTCAGTAAATCCCACTGTGTTTGAATAATAGAAGTTTGTTTCTAGAAAGAAAGTTTATTTTTCCTGGTTGTATGACTCTTAGAAACTGATCATCCTAGAAGTTTCACAATTGTGCAAAAAACTTATAATGACCTTTTGTCAATAGGATATCGGCATACTAATGCATACGAAGGCCTTCGTTAAGATGATAGAAGAATTAATTTTAAATTTGCAACAAAGTATTTTAATTTAAAGTATTTGTTCTACTTTTTATGTGTACAACTGTATATTTCAATACTGTTAAACATAGGTATACTAATTAGTAACCCAATTATCGACTAAATTCAACAAATTATTTCATTATGTAATAGCTTTCGACTTTCTCTACTTTATTTAATTATATCCTTTTTCATCGATTCTACATCACGTTGTTGCATTGAATGCAATTCCGCTCTTCAGGGGATTATAGCTATATAAGATTGTCTGATTAAAAAAACAAAGAGAATTCACTATTTCTTTTTTGGCTCAGGAAATGTAATTACTGAAACAAGGATTAGAAATAGAATTAGCTCAGAAGTACAATGGTGGACTTACTTTTTCTTTCTTTATAGTTTGAATTAAAGGAAACTGAGATAGGTACGTGTAAGATACATTTGGACACATCACTATGACGTCACTATTTACCGACTGTTCCATATATATTTTCTCCGGCTTCTTATTTCTAAACTAAAGAAGATATCTCGCTGAAATTTTTGGAAATGACAGAAAATATGGCAGTGTATGTTCGTCTTCTCATTCAAGTTTGTATTTTTTTAAATACTGCAATTTTAATTAATTTTTAAACTTTGAATGTAAGTGGAAAGAGGGCTTTAGCGCCCTGACTAATTACGAAACTAAGGCACTAAAGCCCTGTTCCCACTTACATTAAAAAGTTAAAAATTAATTAAAATCGCAATATTTAAATACAATATAAAATTTAATGAGAAGACGGACGTGCACTGATATATTTTCTGTCATTTCTACAAATTTCAGTTAGATCTTTTCTTTAGTTTAATAATCATAAGCCGGAAAAGATATACGTGGAACGGTCGGTAAATAGTGACGTCATATTTTATCATTTGCCTTTAAAGTATAAAACGTTACATTTTCAAATGTTTATTTACCCCTAAATGACTGATATCATTTTTTATGGAAACTTTATGGTTAAACGTAAAATAATTTTAACCATATATTTTTTAGGAGTGACTATAAACAGACATATAATCGTTAAAAACTATATAAAGAGACGAAAGATATTTTAATAAAAAAAAACTATTTCAAATACTATAAAAAAATATTATTTGAGGGAATGTGAAATGTGAGACTAAAGATATACTTTTATGTACCAAGTCTGATTTCCAAAAGTATCTATTTTATCATTTTTCGTATTGTTTGAATTAATTAACAAGCTTAATTCGCCTTCCTTGCTTTGTGAATTTTGATCTCAATAAATGCTTCAATTAAGCTTTGATTCATTTGTGATAACAATTTTGAACTTTGTTCAGGTGGTACTCTATATTCTCTATTCACATACATACTCTATTCCAATAAGTATCCCTTTACATATTTAGAGGCCAATAAACAGACACAATCGGGGTTAGTGCTTTTGTACAGTAAAGTCACGTGGTAGATAAAACATGGTTTAGGAAAAGTAAGAATTTCTTCAATAAACATCAAAGGTTAATTTTCAATAATTTTATTATTTATTTTTATTAGATTTAGTTAAAATATACTAATAAATATCCCGTGAAGAAATTGCCCCATTTATCCCTATTTAAAATGGGGTACTAACGAGGCCCAGGTCGGGATTCCTATTTTCAATAAAAATATTTTAAGATAATTAGAAATTTATGGGGCAACGATATAGTAGTAATATCTCGTTAATACCAATCTTAAATTGATATTCTCAACTTAAAATAATGTAATAAAACTGAGATATTGTTGATAATGAAGCAAGGCGTTGAAGAATTTTCCATGTCAAAACCAAACATCGGGTAAAAATAGGGAATTCCCAGCATTTTCCACACTTAATTATTTATGAAAATATAAAAGATGGTTATTTACAATATTTACGAATATTTTTAAATAATTAAAAATCCTAAACTATTTTGAATTTTTTTGAAATTCTTTAAAAACTCTTTAAAATTACTTGAAATCTCTCGAAATCACTTTAAATTTCTCAAAACCACTTAAAATTACTTGAAATCACTTTAAATTCCCTAAAATTAATTGAAATCTCTTGAAATCCTTTAAGATGTCTTGAAATTTTTTAAATCTTGTGAATATTCTTGAAAATCCTTAAATTCTTTGGAGTTATTTTAAAATCCTTTAATATTTAAAATTCCTAGAAATACCTAACAAAATTGTTTAATTACTCTAAAATTTTGAAACTCCCGTGAATAATTTTTAAACTCTTTAAAAATACCTCAAACCGCTTTTTTTCGATATAATACTACCTCTTTTTTATAATATGATTTTTGTTTTCAGAAAATTAGCTAGTTAAGTAAACAGATATTGCAAATAATGAATCCAGAATAGTTTTTTAGTCTTGATGGGGTCTCGACGAGTTTTTTATATGTGGGGTATTTACTAGTGAGGGCGTGACGCGTCTTGTGGGTTCCTTTCCAGTTTTCCAGATCAGGACCACATTAGAACTAGAGAAAACTGGCCAGGACCCCAGCAGGACCCCATAAAAATTTCTGTACAGGATATACTTATTATCAATTTTAGTCTTATAATTTATTAGTATTTTGTGCTAATTAAACATTACTATTTTAAACCACTTCTCTGGATAAAATGATCAATGTAACTCAATTTAATCATTTTTTCGTGCTTTGTTAATTTACCTTAGTTCAAGGAAGTGATTTCAAGAACGTTGTTTTCAGTGCTGCGGTATATATCAAGAGCCACAACGTGGAAATCAGCAGCTAAGTACCCACTTAAGATTGCAGCAAACAATAGTTGCGCTGCAATTCCTCTGAAGGATTAAATCCAGGTCCTTAGGGTCAAAGTGAACAGCCACTAGAGCAAAACTCGCATTTTAAAACAGAATTTAACTGTTTTAATTGACTTTTGAAGTTTAAAGCAGTTTTTACCTTTTGCTATACTTGAAAATTGTTCACTTTCTTTTTAAAAAGTAATGAGTTTTATGCCATCCACATTCACTTATTTCAATTACTTAATTACCGCTTTTAAGTTTTTCTCGCAGATCAGAAAGAGACAAATATTTTTATTTTATTTACACTCGTCTTTAACAAATGAGTATGTTTTTTGTTTGAATTGATACTTTGACATCTATTTGATTAATCAAAGTGAGCATACAAGGACATCTCGTAAATCCACGTGTACTTTGTGGCAGATGTGAAAAATTATGGCTTCAGAATCTACCTATTTTTGGAAATTCGATTGTTAGAAAAGGCTCCTTAAACCCGAGCTGATTAATACATTAATGTATTTTCAGGGGATCACGTAAATTTACAGAAATTTAAAATTCCCGAAGTTAAATTTCGGGAATTTTATAATTTCGGGAATTAAGATTTCGATAACTTTCAATTTCGAGAATTTTAATTATCGGTATTATTTTTTTTTCGAGAATTTTCTATTTTGGAAATTTTTATTTTTCGGGAATTTTCAACTTCGGGAATTTTAAATTTCGGTAAATTTACGTGATCCCATTTTCAGAGCGAGTTTCATCTATTCATTTCTAGAAAATATATCCTACAAAAAACGCATGGAAAACTAAAGAAATAGTGAAATGTATTAATATGAACCATTAATTAAAATGCAAATAATTTAGACTGATACGCAAAGTAAATTTATTAGGGTTCTAATCTCAAGGGGTAAAATATTTAAAGTAGTATAAATACATATAGCCATTTTTCCCAATGGTACTTTTGGCTTCTGCATATGAAATTATCAAAGCTTGAAACATCCACCAGTACCATTAAATAAAAAAAAAACTTGGGAAAATTAGAAACTTCTCTATCACCACATTAAAAAAAACGACTTGAATATATAATATAAAAGAAAAATTTAATTAACAAACTCTCACGTTTCTTGAGAGAAAAAATACACATCAGATCGTGGAGAGAAACTGAAAACTATATTGAAGTTTGAACATCTTTCTAGCTCGAGTGTGATTGAATTTATCTATACTTTATCACCGGGGAAAATTTCTGCCTGCAAAGTGATCTCTATGTGAACTGAATAATAATAATATATATGGGTCATTGTGACATAACTTAAGTTTTCGAAACTAAAATAAATTGAATTTTTAAAGTAAGAATTGTAATTGATTAGTATTAGAAAATGAAAGAGGTCTACTTTAAAGATACAAAGACCATAATCGACCATAATCGAATGAGATTCTCGCTGATTAAGATAAACGAATGAATATAGAACTAGAACTGAAATTAGAAGATGAATACTTTATATTTTTGAACTCTGAAATTGAAAAGCCCGTAAGGATGTACAAATGCTTAAGCAGCTTATGAAGAGATTGTATTTACGTCATACTTCCAATTAAGAAATTAATTAACTACAAGCTGGTTCAAAGGCTTGAAGAAACGTTTTGATAACCATTTCAAACAGACTGAGAAAAACATTTTTAAACAGTTTTTAATATCTATATTAATTAACATTATTTATTGCATCTTTCTTCGATTTTATCATTTGAAGCAAGTGGAACTTATAATTTTATTTTTAAAATTAGCAACTTTATCTCGTAAAAATGTCTTTAATAAATATTTCTCGGTGTAGAACTTTCAAGTGACTTAAAGCTATTGAAAATGAGTTAATTGAAACTATGGTGGGTAATTTTTGGGGTTGTATACAACTAGTTTGCACCAGAAAATTTTGGATCTTGTAAGTTTTAGAAAAAAGAAAAATTTTCCATTTTCGTTAATCTAAAATGTTGCAAACTTCAGTCTCATAGATTGTACAGGTTTTAGGAGAGACAGGAAACTACAAAAAAAAAGTAATAGACTGTAATAAAGTAACTAAATAAAATGAATTAAGTCATGAGAGAATTGTGGAAAAAATCTGCAGGTAAAAAGGGGTTGAAATCAAGAACAGAGTTCAATTTTCAGTACGTTGGAGGAACAGTGTCATTCATTTTGCAGCAGAAACATTTTTCTTTAGAAAAGCCAGTGCATGTGTCGTCTAGTGCTTTCAGTGTCACGTACATAAAGCATTACGAGTTAAATGAAGAAACCTTGTCACGTACGACAATATCTTTTGTCAAACCACATTATAAATGCTGTCAAGAGAAGAAAATGCTCATTAGCTACACTATTGGAAAAAAAATTTTTCAATCTGTAAAAATTATTCTTTTGTAATATGTACTATATATAAAATATTCTAAATTTCATTCAGAAGAGGTCGAGTATATGCGGTTTGACAAACGATGTTCACTGAGTCCCAAAGAAAATATTTTTTTAATAATGATATAATTTTCTGGTGAAGCTCTACCTACTGAAAAATCCGGTGTCGGATCCGACGCCGGAAACATAGCCGGTTCCGAAGCCGGAACCGTCGTCGGAATTTGGGACCAGAGCCACCGCCGGATCCGACCCCGAAGCCGTCGCCGGATCCGACGCCGGATCCTAATAGGAATTTTTTTTTTATTTTTAAATAAATTTTTCGTTAAATATGGTAATTTTGGCATAATATGATAATTCCGAAATTTAAAAAAAAAACAATTTATTTATTTATTGAAGCTTATACATATATAGTTTCCTATATAGTTCTCCCATATAGTTTCTTACATAATTTCCCATCTCCCAATTTTTTTCAGTGGTTCTCAAAATTGTTAAATCAAGAAGGATTATAATTAATTATAATTGTAATCCCTTATATTTCTTAAAATTCCCTGAAAACATCAAATTCAGCATCATATTAATACAATCTAGAAAGATTTTATAAAAACGGTTGGATGTTTGTAGTAGATTAAAAAAATTTTCCTGTTAGGATCCGGCGACGGCTCCGGTCCCAAATTCCGACGACCGTTCCGACGTTGGAACCGGCTACGTTTCCGGCGTCGGATCCTAATATAGGATACGGCGTCGGATACGACACCGGATTTTTCAGTAGGGCTTTGAATTCATTTGTGTTTAGTGAATTTTATTTGCATTTAATGTTTTATGCCGTGGAATTGAAGGAAGAAGGGTAAAAATAATTTCATTTAAGATGTTGTCTGTATATAGTGACAATAAACATTTAAAGCACACAGAACTAAAGTAAACAGAATTCGTTTTTTCCTCCAAGGCTGTCAAAGGTTCAGATCCTGGAGGAGACAACGGTATAAAACAGATAAATAAAGTCACAGTTTTATAGTCCCTTCGAGCGTTTTCCAATCATCGGGAGAACTTGATTTAACTTGAAACGAATTTCTTTTTCCGATATAATGAAATGTCAATGAAACCCTATTACGGCCTTTAATTTTTCACTATTGAACTGTTTGAATAATTTAAAAAATAAATTGGGCCGAAGTTTCAGACGTCTACTCAGATGAATTTTTTTTTTCATCAAAGATTTCTCATCAACAATTAAAAATATTGTTAATAAAATCATTTTCCATACTTTATGTTTCAATAAAAAAAATTATTGTAAATAAAACCATTTTTTAGTGAGAATCTTTTCAATTAAAATGTTTTTAAAAAGTTAAAAAAGTATAATAGATTAAAAATTGAAGAAAAAAATTTAATCTAGAAAGTTCGAAAAAAGTGTTCAAATCTCTTAAAATAGCAGGAAATATTTTAAAAATCATAAACATCTCTTAAAATCCCTTAGCATCTCATGAAATTTTTAAAAATCCTTTAGAGTTTTTTTATCCCTTGAAATTCCTTAAAATCATTATAAATCTCTCAAAATCCTTTTATGATTTTTTAAATATTATGAAATCTCTTGAGATTCCTTGAAATTCTATGAAATCTTTTTAAATCCCGGGCAACGCTGAGTAAATTTCTGTTAATAATGGAATACTAATTTTCGGCTGTGGAAACTTTAAAAACTTTTGTTTTGATAATTAATAAATGTGAAAAAAAAAATCGTCAAACTAGGCATCTCAATCTTCAACCCAATAACAAATAAAATCAAAAATAGTGTGAATCTTCTTTTCTCTTACAATGTGTTGCAGTATTTTTAAGTAGTTTTATTTTTCATGGATCATTTACACATTTTAGTGCGTATTATACACTCAAGTTCTCATAAAGAAAATTGCTCGGCTTGTTTTCCAGATAGTTTGATGTTATTGGATACTAAAACACTTTACTGGAATGCAGAAAGCAGCCCTCGTTTTTCGATAGTATCTAATAAAAGTTTATAGTAATATTCCCTGTTCTTTTAGAGGAATTCAGAAAATAAAGAAAATGTCTTATAATGCTCACAGGAAATTTTGTGTTGCGAGTGTACGCTATCATCGTAAAGCACAATTAACACTACAATATTATTACGAACAACCTGGCCGATGTAGATAGAATAAATAGGAGGCGTGTCATGCATAAAATACAGTCGCATGCCCTCCGACAATTTTTGCATAATTATGGCAACGCTTGCACAAAATAGACAAAGTCGCTTTGAAGCCACAAATGGTTATTTGAAACCGCCTTTCTGTGCGAATTTTACATTTCCATCAGTGATGCGGTAATCATCAAAGCAAATATATTTTACAATTTATTGGATGCTAATAAAATAAAATTCATAACTCATTTGACTTTCAACCCCTGAATTAAATTAATTAAATTTTGAATTACCTCGCTTTGCGTCTCCATTTCAGATGTTCGAGAAGTCATAGATTTCTGAAACGATAAAAAGTAATTAGGCATAGTATTTTAATGTGTTTAATTGGAAAGTTCCTTTCCATTATTCATAGTATAGTTATTTGTAGTTTTAAAGTGCGTTGTAAATTAATAATTTTAAGATAACATCCCTAGCGAAAGCTTCGGATTGAAATTCATTTTGAACTAATTCGAATTTTTCGGAATCATTCGGATTGATTCGGATAGACCGTATTCATTCGGATCCATTCGGATTGAAAGTTCTAATTGACCGGATTCAGTCGGATTGAAAGTTCGGATCGATTCGGATTGACCGGATTTATTCGGATTGAAAGTTCGGATTAATTCTGATTAATTCGGATTGACGGGATTCTTTCGAAGTACAAGTTCGGATTGATTTTGAATGGGATCCGAATTAATCCAGCCTATCCGAATTAATCCGCATGATTACGAAAAATTCGGATAATTTCGGATTCATTCGGATTGACCGTATTTATTCAGATTAATTCTGATTAATTCGGATTGACCGGATTCATTCGGAATACAATTTCGGATTGATTTTGAATGGGCCTCGGATTAATTCGGATTGAAAATTTCCTTCGCATTAGATCGGAATGAGACTGTTTGGTTCGGATATAAATTCCAAAATGATTCGGAAAATTTCGGACTGGTTCAGAATGAATTTCAATCCGAAGTTTTCGCTAGGGTAATTTTATTATACAATATTTAATGATATTTTCTTCGTAGAAAACACCTCAAAAGGTAAAAATTAGCGAAATGTTTCCTTTTTCTTCGAACGATTTGCTTCGAGTACATTTTCTATTTCAAGTGGCTATCACGCAATTTTTATGTCCAATGTTTCAAGACATTACGATTTTATATAGCTTAGTGAAACGTGAATCGATTCAATTTCCGTTCTGTTAAAACTGGTAAGCTTTTCTCTCTCAAGCCCTTCGAATCAAAAATAATAGGATGGTTAATAACAAAATCTTCAATTCTGGGAAATCGTGTGTGATCTCGAGACATCTATTACACTTTGAAGAAAAAGTATAGCAATCTTTAAAGACGAATGTGCAATAAATTACATCATTTTGATTTAAAAATATGATTTTTTTAAATAATAAAATATTGAAAAATATTTTTAAAGTAAAAAATAATTTTTAAAAATTTTCAAATTATTATTCAAATTATTTATTTATTAGGTTAATTTTTTTCGGAAATTTTCCATTGTCGGGAATTTTACAGTGTCGGGAATTTTATATTGTAGTCAATTTGTGGTCGAGAATTTTCCAGTATCGGGAAATTTTAATTTCTGGAATTTTATAAACTGTCGGGAATTTTCTTGTGCGGGAGATTTTAAAGTGTCGGGAATTTTATATTGTAGGCAATTTTATAATGCCGGGAATTTTATTTTTCGGTAATTATTCGGGAATTTTATAATACAATGTCGGGAATTTTATTTTTCGGTTTTCTAGCCTAAGCTTTTCTTAACAAATAAGTTTTAGCTATAAACTTTTGTACTTTTCAAGAATCTAAATTGCAGATTTAAATTTTGTAATAAATTACTCTAGTCTAAAACTTCCCTATAAGTCGAGTCAGTAGACTGATTACTAACTTCCGGCTGGTTGGGTCTCGGAATGATGCAATCCTCTTCTTACTCAAATTATTAAACAGGAATTTCCTCCAAAAGCTCTAGTTAACAGCAAGTTTATACTTATTTGATTAAGTCTTACAAACAAATAGCAAAAGGTTTAAAGTCATATTTCAGTTAAACGGATGAATATTAATCCAAAAGTTGGTGCTATTACATTCAAAAGCGAATTTTTCTTTAAAAATTAATTGCGTGTAAAAAATGTAAAAAAATATGGTTTCTTTTAATTATTAATATTTATAATATATGTGTAAGTAGTCAAAAAACTGGGCAAAAATCGGCGTTTTAGCTACTGCATGCGATAATAAAAGTTATCTTTTTCAAAAGCTTTCTGTTGTCAAAAAGATAAACGATTCAGAGACAGAAACAGAGAGAAATGTGAGAGTGCTTTATATCCAATAACAGTGCTTTCAGAAAAATATAAAAAGCAATTGAGGCGCTGAAATTGCATATATTTTTCCTTGTTAATTCGTTTTCTAGATGAAAATATTCGATTTAAACTGATGACCACACATAAAGTAATTTAATGCTACATTATATACATTTTCTAATAATTCTGACATATTTTCCTGAAATTAATCATTTAAATCATATAGACCTTTGAAGTGCAATTTAACCTGTAGGAATTCGTGGCTTGTAGATATTACCCTACGTTTAACTAACCTCAGTAAATTCATGATGAACCATAATTTTCACAAATACTAACACTCAACTCATTGTAAACATATATTCTGAATACCACTAAATATATTGCAGAATTAATGTGATTTTAATTGCAGTTCAATAATTATATAAAAAATTATTATAATTACATCTATTGTAGTTATTTTAAATTTAAATGCAGTGCGAGTTTCAGAAATTGAAGCGCACAAAGGAAATGGTGAACAAGGTGATTTCTTTGAAAATAAAAAATAATAATAATTTCACAAAAAAAGCGCCTGTAGAATTTTTGTCTTTCTACAAAAAATAAAATAAAAACTTTTAAACACAGAGAACTTTATGTTACAATAGAGAGAAAAGCTCTCACATTTATTGACGCACGATTTTATAGCGCTCTCAAAGTAAATTGTAAATTGTAAATTCTTTTTAAACTGCTATTAAAATTTTATAGCATTTTATACACAGACTCGCAACTTTTTTAATACATAACAGAAATGAAATATGAATATAAATGAAATGTGGAAATATATTTGAGAACTTTGCTAATCCTCTATGTTTGGAAAATCTCAGAATCTTTGAAAGCACAACGAACAACAATTTAATTGATACATATAAAGAGCTCTTTTGTACTGTACTTTCAGTATTCCATTTCATGAATGATGTTATAAATAACGGAAGCTGTAACATAACAGTACATTCTGTACTGAATCGATGCTCTCTAAATATTTGCATCCAAGACGGTGTTTTTATGCTCTTAATGTAAACGACTTCAGGTCTATATTCGTCATGAAAGCATGACTTTCTGTGAATAAGAAATCAACGTTGGAAAAAAATCCAATTCATTTTTACTCGAAAGAAACTTCTTATTGAGAAAATCGGAAGAGTTATCGTAAAAAAATGTTAATAATTTTAATGATTAAGTAGAAACTATCAAACTCTTTATATCAACGACCTTTATGGTTTTATGAACTGAAAAATTCGAATTTCATTGACAATTAAACTTACAGTTGCTGCTCTGACAATTTAAACCTAGCTGAACGAATTACCGCGGTCAACCATGTCGAATTGAATGCAGTTTACTCTACTTTTATTGCATTGGAAACACGTACAAGGATTTTATTGTCGTCGATTCAGCTCTTGAAAATGAGGATTTCGTGTGTAAGAATACAGACCAGAGAACATTTGTAGATATAGTAAGTATTAAAAAATTCCGACAATTTTTTTTTAATTAGGTCAATTCCCCGTACAGAAATTGCCTTTTTTAGCCCTATTTAAAGTGGGGTTTTGACGAGGCCCTGGTCGGGATTTCTACTTTCAGTAAATATATTTTAATATAATTATGGGCAATGACAGAATAGTTACTGGAGATTTAAAGAGGGATTTCAACAAATTTCAGCAGATTTTAACAGATTTAACCGATTTTAATGAATCCAAAAACATTTTTTGTGTTTTGAAATTCTTTAAAATTACTTGAAATCTCTTAAAATTCTTTAACAAGACTTGATATCTTTGAAATTTCTTGAAAATCTTTAAATTTGTTGATATTCTTTTCAAATCCTTAGCAAGTTTTTAATATCATTAAAAATTCCTTGAAATACTTAAAAATATTTTGAATTTTTTTGAAATTCCTTTAAAAGTCTGTCTGTCGTCTGTACCTAGACTTGATAACTTTCGAAAGAATTATCAGATTGGATTGCGCTTTGGCACACTTGTTTAAGGTATAAAAAGAAAGGAGAAGTTCGTTAGCCAGTTCTTTTGGACGAAAATTCAAAAAGTTAGAGCATTTAAAAAATTTTCGAGACCCCTTTTTTATGATTTAAAAATTCTCTGTACGTCTATTCGTAGTACTCAAAAAGGTTAAGAATTTATCTTTACACTGCTGTTCGAAATTGTCGGTACGCCTGTTTCTTAGCAGTTGCTTAAAGTTTTATAATTTTTATAATATGTAATTGAAAAATTTTTCTCCAAAATAGTACCAAAGCTGATAAAATTCTGCGTCTAATAAGCCAAAGGGGAAGTTAAAATCCTTATTTTATAAAAAGATATTGACAAAAAACCTCAAATTTCGATGTTTTCAAAAATGTTAATAACTCCGAAAATATTTATTATTTTTAAAAACCCTTAGTCTCATTTTAAAGATAAATTTTTATAGTTTTTGAGTACGTTATTCAGATATTTTTAAAATTATTTTCTTAGCTTCTGCCACAGGCTCAAACTTGTACGGAAAAATCGTAAAAATTGAAATATCCATAGTTATTTACGAGAATTTAAAAAAAATCAAAATATACCATATTT
>JAUESH010013252.1:0-14607 GCA_032275165.1 Synergus magnus
A
Organism: Synergus magnus; assembly: GCA_032275165.1. NCBI lineage: Eukaryota > Metazoa > Arthropoda > Insecta > Hymenoptera > Cynipidae > Synergus > Synergus magnus. Next base: position 2 of record JAUESH010013252.1, read on the forward strand.
ACCATGAGAGTGAGAGAAATAGTAATATTAGAGCGTCTCTCTCACTCTCATGGTTTTGCGCAAAAACGCAACGCATTCCGGATCCATGGGACGCCAACCTCAGATGATCAGGGGCGGATCTAGAAAAGGGCTTTGGGGGCACCTTCCCCTCCACTCTCGTAAACTTCAATTACCTTATCTGAAAATTTCAAGTCTGGGCTTTTGGGGGAGGGCCAAGCTACCGTGCCCCCCCCCCCTGGATCCGCCCATGCAGGTGGTATGCGCCGACTCTGATTTAAAAGCACGCACCGAGGGAAATTTCTCAGAACTGGTCGTTCACGATTTAAGCCCATGGCCAAAAAGCTCAGTCCTATTTCGAGGTTTCAGTGTATTTGATTAATAGACTAATATTGAATCTAAACTAAAAATTCTTACTAATTTCAGAAACGGAATATTTGTTTCTTCAAATTTCCGATCAATCCCTGTGCAGTTGATAAGCTATGAGTACTGCCACCAAGTCTACCCCGTCATCAATGCTGGAAATATTTGTACCTATGGTAAGAAGACCGGACAATATTGTGGTGTTAGGGATTATGGTGCACCTCTACTTGTGGAAGAAAATCTTCTTGGTATTATGGTTTTTCGTGAATGTGACAGAGAATCAAATCCTGATGTTTTTATGAATTTGATGAACCCTGACATCAGACGCTGGATCCATGAACACGTTCCAAGCTTGGGTTTATTTTAGACTTAGCGTTTAAGTTTGTCTCTGATGTCACATCGAAATTATTCCATAATTAGAGTATATATAATAAAAATTAATTTCTACAATTTTTTTTCTCTTAGTATACCAAGAAAAAAATTTGCTCGATTACATCACTGCAATTAACAAATTATGTCCTTCAATTATTAGGGATGTTGTCAAAAAATTCCACTGTTTTCGGCTATCAGCATATAAAAGTAATTATCTCTATTATCTAAAATAAATCTTATACTAATAATACTCAAGGTTCTCGTATTCTTATTCAAACACCATTTTTACAATAGTTGCGACATCTGTGCTATATAGACTCTCCCAGTTTCAAAGTAAAAATACTTCAGTAGTAAATTTTAACGCCCTAACAATTTATAATCTGCATTTATCGTTAAAAATGGAAAAAGCAATTTACTTTATCTTACTTCTGTGTGGAATTCTCTCGCAAGGAATTTGCAATTTATCCGAAGAGAATAATGGTGAGTAACAATTGAAAATAATTGTTTGAGATTTGAAAAAAGAGCAAAAATAACGTGAAATTAATTCTAATCAATATGGCTTCAGAAAAATCATCGGATATTCCCATTCGTCAGAAACGTGTAGCTGGAGGTTCAAGACATTTCCGTAATGAAGCTCCTTTCCTCGTTACTATTCTTTCAAGAGGAAACTACCATTGTCCAGCAACTTTATTAACAGCAGATACTGCCATAACTTCTGCTCATTGTTTTAAAAATCAGGATGCGTCGACAATGTCCTTTGAATCTCGTACAGTAGGTAGGTAGAAAAAAAGGCTTACATTTATTACAGTGTACACAAAAATTCCCATTTGTCCCTTTTCGGGCATGGTCTGAAGTTGCCGTGATACGCTACTTTGAATCTACGTTACGTAACTAGCCAGGGCCGTATGAACCGGTGTTCCTAACGCGGGGTCCACACGGTACTGCGCATGCGTCGCGCATGGCGTCTGATTGGTTATTTTTCGCACGAAACACTGAGGGTGGCGTCCCATGGATCCGGTATGCGTTGCGTTTTTGCAAAACCATGAGAGTGAGAGAGATAGTAGTATTAGTGCGTCTCTCTCACTCTCATGGTTTTGCGCAAAAACCCAACGCATTCCGGATTCATGGGACGCGACCCTGAAAGCTAACTCTAGCGAACTGAAGCGAATTGAAGAAATTATCCGCTTAGGGTACTGCCCGCTTTGTGACTACGGCACTGCCAAGCTCGTGACGCCCTCTGTCCCTGCCCTTCGAACCCTCATCATAGATTACGAGTGATGAAGATTCTAGGGAGGGCATAAATCGAGTGGACATCAATGGGAATTTCAGTGTACTTTTGTTTCACTTTCAATCAAACGTATATTAATCTTAAAGTTATTGTCATATTGTTTTAAGACAAGAATCTCTTTCTTAAAAAATTTTTTTTTCTGCAGGTGGTACACGTGACCATCATATAGTGAGGCTGATTTTCTTAGACCCACATTATAATGCAACAAACCCCACATTCAAGAACCTTGCCATAGTTAAATTCGGCCCGCCTATCAATTTTCGAGCCTCGGTTAATCGACCAATAAGGATCCATAATGGAAGTATAGTGGGAGAAAGTTTGCAGTTCCAGGTTTTAAATTGGGGAAAACCATTCCTTCATGGGTAAGACATTTTTAATAAATGGCAGCCACGAGGTAACCACTAAGGGTAAAGATATTATAGACGCGACATTTTTCGCCACGAAGAACATCTTGTTTGATGATCGTTGTTGGTCATCTCCTATGACCACCAGATGTCCTCGGCGAAAAATGTCGCGTCATCTCATCATGCCGTATTTAGGTTTGCAACTGCTCCTACAATGAAACTGTATTTTATTAGTAAACTGCACTCAACTCTCACGTTAGGTCACTTTTCAGGCATGGTCTGAAGTTGCCGTGATACGCTTGCTAGAATTTTTATGACGTAAACAAGTTGTGCTGCTATGTAGCTCGCGACACCCGTTGGGTAGGGAGAGGCGCTCTCTCCCTACCTCTCGAACCCCTCATCATAGATTGCGGGCCGGCTAAAATTCTAAGAAAGTGAAAACGCGAAAGTGACCTAACGTGGGAGTTGAATGTAATATTAAATCTAAACTGATAATTCTTATTAATTTCAAAAGGGGAAAAGTTGTTAGTCTTCATTATCGATCAATACCTGTGCAATTGATAAGTATCGAGTACTGTCAAGAAAAGTACCCCAATCTTATTGGACCTGGGAATATTTGTTCTAATGCTGTGAACTTTGGACAACATTGTACTGAGCACGATTCTGGTGCACCTCTGCTGGTGGAAGAAAATCTGCTTGGTGTTACGGTTTATCATGGACGTGGTAAAGCAACAAATCCTGATGTTTATATGAATTTAATGGACAATGACATCAAACGCTGGATCCACCAAAACGTTCCAGCTTTGCTTTTATTTTAGTCACCTAGGGATTATGTCCTCCAATTGTAAACGACATAATAAAATAAGTTATCCCTAAATGTATCACAATAAAGAGTGTGCTTTGACGTTAGCAAAATACTATTGTCCTGATTTAATTGTTATACCTAATCCTGACACAGGGTAAGAGCACCAATTGTTGGCATCTTATCCCATTGTTGGCACCCCCTTCTAATTTGCTTTAACCAACTAGAAAATGCAAATTTTTATCATATTTTGCTCACATGGTAGTTCTTCCCATAGGCTACGTTAAATATTTGCAATTTCCTATTGTTTTAAACAAGTTAGAGAGGAGTACCAACAAGAGGTGAAGGTGCCAATAATTGGTGCTCTTACCTTACGTGTTTTCGCAACATTTTTTGATTACATTATTAGCTTAATATACAAACTTCATTTTTGGTGTTATTTTATACGTTTTATTATGTATACATATTAATAAAAGATGTCCTTCCACTGATAGTTGCGTAAGCGGCTTCCACTGCTTTTGCACGTGTCAGCAAATAGATGTTAATAACTTGATTCCCTAAAATCAACCTTCAAATAATTGTCATAAAGCTCGTATTTTTTTTAGGAACGCCATTTTAACAAACGTTATGCTATATAAATTCTCCCAGATTCATATAAACCTTAGCAGTAAATTTTTACCTGCTAACAATTTATCATCTAACTATCTTTATTGTTAAAAATGGAAAAAAAAGTTTATCTAATCTTGATTCTGTATGGAATTCTCTCCCAAGGAATTTGCAATTTGTCTGAAGAGAATAATGGTGAGTAAAAATTTGAAAATAATTTAGGTAATAAGAAAGAAGAGTAAAAATAATATGAAATAAATTCTAATCATAATGATCTGCAGGAAAATCATCGGATATTCTCATTCGCAAGAAACGTATAATTGGAGCTAGGAAACGTACTTTGAATGAAGGTGCCTTCCTGGTTAGTATTCTTGAAAATGGGAACTTCCATTTTCCAGCAACTTTATTAACAGCTGACGTTGCCATAACATCTGCTCATTGCTTTAAATATCGAAATACGACGAGGATGTCCATTGAATCTCGTTCCCCAGGTACAGCTGGTCCACAACCTCATACGATACAGAGGCTGATTTTCTTAGACCAAAATTATAATTCGACGCATCCTACGTACAAGAATCTCGTCTTAGTTAAATTTGGTCCACCAATAAATTTTCAAACTTCGTCCAATCGAGCAATAAAGATCTTTAGTAGAAATTTGGCCCACCAATATTGGAAGTTCGAAGTTTTCACCTGGGGAAGACCATTTATAGCCGGGTAAGATATATGTAGTAAACTATAGCCACAATTTTCGTCGCGAAAATCATCTGCTGGCTGTATGAATAAGAGAGGGAGAAGTATTCTCTATTTTCCTCACTCCTATGACCACCAGATGTCCTCGGCGAAAACTGTCGCGTACAGAGGCTCCAGAGACACTGTAGCAACCTAGCCGGAAGCCGCCATTTTGAGGACAGGTTCGCCGAAGTCGGCGTGATTTTTAAAATTACACACACACGCGTACTGCACACACACGCGCCTCTGCTACTAACACATACACTGGAACCTCGATATAAGACTCATCTTTTTGGTCATGGCCTTATATCGCGAACGACCAGTTCTAAGAAATTCCCCTCTTCGTTACACGGTGCGTCCTTTTAAATCAGGGCCGGCGCATACCATATAACACCAACAAAAACATGCAGGGCGAACGGTTCAAGACACCGTAAGCGAGCCGGTCCTGTTTTACCTCCCACTTGCTTACTCGGTCGTCGGATGATGGAGCAGCCGCACGCGGGAAGGGAGAGAATTAGTCTTTTATCGCGAACTCTTATATCGAGGTTCCAGTGTACTAAGTATATCTACATATGTGGCGGAAGTGTCCTGAAAATAGCGGAGCCAATGAGCAAGTGGTACACGATTTCACTCAAGGTCAAACTCGGTTGCCACACTGCTTTTGGTCCCTCTGTACTGTAGCGTCATCTCATCATGCCATATCTAGATTGTCAACGGCTCCTACAATGAAGTTCTATTTGATTAATTATTAAACATTCTTACCACTTCCAGAATTAGAAGAATCCCTTCTATACATTTGCGATCAATCGTTGTCCAGCTGATAAGTTTTGAGTACTGCCAACAAGTCTACGGCAATATCATTGGAGTAGGAAATATTTGTACTGCTGGTACGAAGCCCGGAGAACATTGTACTGAGAACGATTCTGGAGCAGCGCTAACTGTAGCAGATGAATTACTTGGTATTATGGTCTTTCGTAGACGTGGTCGTGATACCAATCCTGACGTTTTTATGAATTTATTAGACCACGACATCAGACGCTGGATCCACGAACACGTTCCATCTTTGCGTTTATTTTAGATTTCAAGATTGAATTCGTCCCTGGTTTAAAAGGCAATCGATTAAGTTCTAATATTGGCAAATTACAATTGTCCTGAATTAATTGTTACATCTCTAATTCTGTGATGTTCACGCAAAGAGCTAAAACCTGTTAACTCGTCAAATCCCACTCTTACTGCCTTCAGTAGGATGGATCGTGGAGATGGAAGCACGACAGCTTTCGACCGCTTTCGGTTGCTTGACGATAACAGCCGAACGGATCCGAGAGCGCCCGATTCGAAGCGTGAAGAGGAGCGAGCTCGGAGAAGCGCTCGAAGAGAGGGAAGAGAAGCGAGGTAGGGGAAGCACTGGAAGTAGTCGGTGGATATCCCTGATCTAGTCCTAGCACATGCTGTTTCAAAAAATTTCTATTCAGAAGTACCTCAACTGAAAAAATTCTCATGAAATTCAAAATAGAATCCCACGTGAATTTCTTCACCTGAGATATTAAAAATATATTGCTTGTGTAAATAACTTTGCAATACAGATCGCGAAGTAATTTCATACATTTAAGTATGTATAAACATTTTATAAATGATGTCCTTCAACTATTAATAATGTAACGGAAATTTCCAAAGACTTTTAATGTGCCAGCAAATAAAAGTTGATATCTTTATTACCTAAAATAAAGCTTACACCAATAACAGTACACTATATTTTCAATCGTTGCAACATCTATGCTATATAAAACTGTTTCGCAAACGAAGAGGAAAATCTGCAGTACAAAATTTCAACATGCTAACAATTTACCATCTATCTGTGTTGATTGGTTACAATGGAAAAAGCAGTTTACTTTATCTTTCTTCTGTGTGGAATTCTTTCGCAAGGTATTTGCAGTTTATCCGAAGAGAATAATGGTAAGTAAAAAATTAAAAATAATTTAGATGATGAGAAAAAAAAGAAAAATAACATACAGGTTGTCCATAAATATTTTTTCGAAAAAAATATATAGCTACCCTGCTGGAAGTAAAGAGATAGATATCCTGTCCTTTTCTATCTTCTTCTATCTCTAAGATAGAAAGAGATAAATACAATACAATGGTGGATAGAAAGAGATAGCGTTGTGGGGATGCAAAATGGATACTTGGAAGAGATAAAAAAATTCTATATCTTTCTATCTCTTTACTTCCAGCAGGGTATTACACTAGGAAGCCACGATAACGCGCGTCTCAGTTGGTTATCTAATTCGATTAGCACCACGTCGTATACACAGGTCCGGGGACTCTCGTGGTGGGAATTCTCTTATTGAAGCTTCCGGTTATTTCCAAAAATTGCCACTAGTGGTGTAATAGTAGAATAGTGGCGGTTTAACATGAAATTTGGATGTGATAAAATCAATGTTTTCAACGTGTATTTAATAATTTAAATAATTGTTTATTAAAATACATTTTAATAAAAATTTCAGCAGAAAAATCAGCGGATATTCACATTCGAAAGAGACGTATAGCTGGAGGAAAGAAACATGACCGCGATGCTGCACTCTACCTCGTCCATCTTCTTGATAATGGAAACGCCCATTGTCCAGCAACTTTATTAACAAATGACGTTGCCATTACATCTGCTCAGTGTTGTAAAACTAGGCATAGGCCAAAATTATCCATTGAATTTTATGCAACAAGTACATATATAAAAGTTTTACTTTCGTTACAGTTTAATTATTACTGTTTTTTCTTTAAAAAACTTTTTTACCTTCAACAGCTGGTCCACGTGTTTCCAAGGTACAAAAGGTGATTTTCTTAGATCCAAATTATAATACGTCACACCCTACAGTCAAGAATCTGGCCTTACTTAGATTTTCTCCAGGTATAAATTTTAGTGTTTCGTTGAATCGGCCGATAACTATCTTTAGTGGAAATTTGGCAATACAAAATTTGGAGGTGAATGTTTTCACCTGGGGAAGACCGTTCCTAAATGGGTAAGATATATCTAGTTAATAACAGGAGCAGAAAGTTAACATTATAGACCTAACAATTGTCGCCGTGAAGGACATCTGGTAGCCATAGAAGTGAGGGTGACAGAATTAATCTCCATCTCACTCACGCTTATGACCAATAGATGTCCTTCTCGGCGAAAATTTGATTAATTCAAGCGAAGTATTATCTCTAAGCTGAAAATTTCTACCCGTTTCAGAATTCGAAAAGTCCCTTCTACACATTTACGATCACTGGCTGTGCGCATTATAAGCATTCAATACTGCCAAGAATTTTACCGCGGTCTCATTGGAATTGGTAATCTTTGTGCTTATGCTGCAAATGTCGGAGAACATTGTGACGATTCGGATTCTGGTTCACCTCTGGTTGTAGAAGGTGATCTGCTGGGTATCACGGTTTATCACGGACCCGTCACGCATCCCAGTCCTGATGTTTTTATGAATTTATTAGACCACGACATCAGACGCTGGATCCACAAACACGTTCCATCTTTGCATTTATTTTAGATTTGGTGATTAGTTTGCCTCTGATTTTCCGTAGATCTGTGGAGCTCGCGGCGCCTGAGGGGCAGGGATAGGCGTCCTCTCCTTGCCACTCGGCCCCCCTCGTCAACGAATGCAGCCAGCGAAAATCCTAGGAAGAACATCAATCGATTATGATCTGTAAACTTAGTATTTCATTATATATTGAGACTAATCAGTTGAAATAACAATTGACAAAATCATGATGGAAACTCTTTCTAAATTCAACAATGCCTAAAAGTAATGAGGAAGAATTTTTTCAGATTACTTTGTGAAGATTCTTTTGAATATCGCGTGTACACATTAATAAATGATGTCCTTCAAGTGTTAATAACGTCCTAAAATGTTCCACTGCTTTATTGTGTATCAGCAAATATATGATCAAATCTTTACAACATCTATGCTATATAAACTATTTCTGTTTCACAAACTGGCAGTAAAACTTCATCAAATTTTAACCCGTTAACAATTTATCATATACCTCTATTTATTGTTAAAAATGGAAGCAGCAGCTTACTTTTTATTAGCTCTGTGTGGAATTCTTTCCCAAGGAATTTGCAGTGTACCCGAAAACAATGGTGAGTAAAATTTTTAAAATAATTGAGGTAAATAGAAAAAAAGGCAAAAATAACATGAAATAAATTATAATGATAATGGATACAGAAAAATCATCGGATCTTCACGTTCGTCAAAAACGTATCGCTGGAGGTCAGAGACGTCCCGCCGAACATGCTCCCTACCTTGTTTCTATTCTTGCAAATGGAGACTTCCAATGTCCATCAACTTTATTAACAACTGATGTAGCCATAACCTCTGCTCAGTGTGTTACAAATCAGAATCCACAGACAATGAGTATTCAATCTAGTACATCAGGTATACAAAGTTTTATTCACCTCAAATCCATCATATTTATATTTTATAGCTACATCTCCTTTGTCTAAAAACAAGACCTATTTTAAAACAATTTTTTATTACGTCCAGTTGGTGACCATTCTCACGAGGTAGTAAGGGTGATTTTCTTAGACCCAAATTATAATACATCACACCCTACAGTGAACAATCTGGCCTTAGTTAAATTTGCTCCAGCTATAAATTTAAGTGTGTCGCAAAAGCGACCAATAAGGCTCTTTAATGGAAGTTTGGCCACCCACGATGTGACGTTCCAAGTTTTCAACTGGGGAAGACCACTATGCTTAGGGTAAGATATACCTAGTAAATTATTGAAGCCACATAGTAACCACTTAGGGCAAACAAACGTAGACGTGACAATTTTTGCCGCAAGGGACATCTGGTGGCCGTAGGAGCGAAGGAGGCAGAATTAATCTCTAGCTAACTTCACTCCTGTGACCACCAGACGTCCTGGGCGAAAATTGTCGCGTCATCTCATCATGCCGTATCGAGGTTAGCAAACAGGCCTCCTATAATGAAACTGTATTTGATTAATTAAACTAATATCAACTAAACTGAAAATTCTTACCAATTTCAGAATAAGAAAAATCCCTCCTATATATGTACGGTCTGTCTTTATGCGACTGATAAGCATTGAATACTGCCAAAATGTCTACCGCGGCATCATTGGAAGAGGGAATCTTTGCGCATATGCTGAGAAGCACGGAGAACATTGTCATGATAAGGACACTGGTGCACCTCTAATTTCGGATGAACAACTGGTTGGTATTATGGTCTTTCATGGACATACTTACCGTACAAATCCTGATGTTTTTATGAATTTATTGGATGATAACATCAGACGCTGGATCCACGAACACGTTCCATCTTTGCATTCACTTTAGACTTAGTGATTAGTTTTCGGGCATGGTCTGAAGTTGCTATTGACCACCCTAAAAAAAGCTTCCCAATTTCAGTTACTTGGAAATGTAGAAATAATCATTGACAAATAAAAGCAATTCAGGAGTCTTCCTAGAGAATTCAATTCAATTTAAATCCTACCCTAATCAAAAAATCGCTCAAGCTCCGTGGCGCAGTGGATAGCAGCATCGGGCTTTTGAACCGGCGGCTGAGGGTTCGATTCCTAGCCGGAGTCAAATTTTCCTAAACCTAACGCTTACTCGCTACTCACACTCGACAGATTCCTACCTTACCTTTCCTTGTATAGCCGTTCCTTGTTATAAAAGATCAGACTCTCAAGACCAAGTGAATGAAAACATCAATTTATCAATTAAACATAGGATGCAGTTTCCAGTTTGCCATGTTTGATATTAATTGCAATTCTCAAAACTGCTGATTGGCAGTTTATTTTATAACGCGAATCAAAAGAAGTTGAATCTTCTTTTACATGGTAATACACGATGTCCTTCAACTGATAGTGGCGTAGCAAAAATTTGCACTGCGATTTTCTGCGTCAGCAAATAAAAGTTGATATCTTTATTATACAAAGTAAATCTTAAACCAACAACAGTTCACCATTTGTTCAATCGTTGCGTCATCTAAGGTATATAAAGTGTCCCAATGACAAAGTGGGAAAACATTCAGCAGTATATTTGCACCAGCTAGCAATCTATTATCTATCTATATTCATTGTTAAAAATGGAAAAAGCAGCTTACTTCATCTTAATCCTCTGTGGGATTCTTTCGCAAGGAATTTGCAATGTATACCAAGAGAATAATGGTGAATAAAAATTTGTAAAAATACTTTGGTTAATGTGAAAGGGAGCAACAATAATATGAAATAAATTGTAATCTGCAGAAAACTTATCGGATCTTCTGATTCGACAAAAACGTGTAGTGGGAGGTGCTTCAAATTCCTTACAAAGTGCTCCTTTTTTCGTTGATGTTCTTGAAAACGGACACTACCATTGTCCAGCAACTTTATTAACAGATGACGTGGCTATAAGTTCTGCTGCGTGTTTTATAAACCAGAATACACAGCATATGAGGATTGTATCTCATTCAATAGGTACAGAAGAAAGTTATACTTCTTTTAGAGTGTAATCTTTTTCTCCACCTTTGCCATCTTAAAACAAAAATGTTTTTTATTTTCTACAGCTGGCGATCAACATCACGAGATAGTGAGAGTGATTTTCTTAGACCCAAATTATAATTCGGCACATCCTACAATCAATAATCTTGTCTTAATCAGATTTGCTCAACCTATCCATTTTCAGACTTCGCATAATCGACCAATACCGATTTATAATGGAAATTTGACAACAGACAATTTTCCAACATTCGTGATCAGTTGGGGAAGACCAGCCCATGGAAGGTAAGATGAAACCTAACAAATTATAGTATCCATATGGTAATCCCCGGACAGACATTATAGACCTGACAATTTTCGCCGTGAAGGACATCTGGTGGCCATAGAAGAAAGGGTGACAAAATTAATCCCTATCGCCACATATATAGATTTTTTAGTATGTGTTAGTAGCAAAGGCGCGTGTGTACACAGGGCGCGTACTGTGTGTGTGCAGTGCGCGTGTGTGTGTAATTTTAAAAGCCTCTCCCCACCATAGCGAACCAGAACTTAAAATGACGGCTTCCGGCTAGGTTGACACACTGTCTCTGGACCCTCTGTACTGTCGCATCATCAGCACAGTGTTCCCAATTCGTGCTCCAAACTCAACTGCGCATGCGTCGCGCTCGGCATTTGATTGGTTGCTATTGGCGCGCAGTTTAAAATGCTAACAAATATTATTTTTATTGTTTATTATAAATAAAGGCATTTAAACTTATAAAAATGTTCATTAGATCGAAATTAATGAATTTTGATTTTTATAAGTTAAAATTACATTATTTATAATAAACAATAAAAATAATTTTTTTCAGCATTTTAAACTGCGCGCCAATAGCAACCAATCAAATGCAGAGTGCGACGCTTGCGAAGTTGAGTTTGGAGCACGAATTGGGAACACTGCATCAGCATCGTCTACTGGTGTAGCAGTTGGGTTTACAAAGTCTACAATAATGAAACTGTATTTGATTAGTAAACTAACTCTAAACTGAAAATTCTCATCATTTCAGAAGCAGTATCATGGCTGTTGAATCATTACGATTTCTCTCTGTGACAATGATAAGCTTTGAGTACTGCCAACTTCGCTACCGCTATGTCCTTCAAGCTGGGAATATTTGTACTATAGCTGCAGTCCCAGGAGAATATTGTCAAGATAAGGATACTGGTGCACCTCTAATTAGGAACAATCATCTGCTTGGTATTTTCGTTTATCGTGATCATTCTAGCGTAGTATATCCTAATGTTTTTATGAATTTGTTAAACAATGACATCAGACGCTGGATCCATGAGCATGTCCCATCTTTACGATTATTTTAGATTTGTTGATTAAATTCATCGGTTTTCATATCAACATTGATGAAGTTGCCGTCCTTAATAATTTGTACAATTTTCATTATTATATGTACTAGTGACACCGACGGCCGCTAGGCGGTCGTCACCGTTGATGCTGCTAGTGCACCGTTCTATATTCTTTTCTATATTCAATGCTCTAACTCGAAGTTCGATATTCGATTCTTTTCAATTCGAGATTTTGGTGCCATGTCTTTTTTACTATAGGATAGGATATTGAGAATAGTCAGTCTAGGTGCAGATAATGTTCAACAATGCCTTCCTCTGTTTTGCATTTTAAACTAAACGACCCAACCCTGGTTTCCATTAGAATCTTATGGAAACCAGGGTTGGGTCAACATGTTTACAATGCAAAACAGAGGAAGGTATCGTTGAACATTACTGTACAGATGAAATATCCCTGTAGTATTTAACTTTTGCTACTTGACAACGCTAAAAAAAAGCTTTCCAGTTTCAATTGCTGGAAATGTAGAAATAACCATTGACAAATAAAACCAGTTCAGGAGTCTTCCTATTGAATTGATTTCAATTTAAATCCTAACCTAACCAAAACATCGCTGGAATATCATGAAAATAAAGAAGCTAAGGAATTATTGTTATGCGTACTACTACTGCTCTTCCTAACTTGCGTTTACGAGTCGGTAGGGGAGACCGGGGCTAGTTGACTAACGAGGTTAGTTTAACTAATCGACCATAGTTTCCGTATTTATCAAAAGAGAGCGCCACCATTACGATGTTCCCACTTCGGAACAGTCGGAATGTGAAATCCACAATTACATATATTTTAATAATTCGTCTCGAAACGAAAAGTATCAATGTATAGGAGATTAAAATCAAGGCCGGCGGAGCATTGGTTGTTTGTCTTTCTTGCGAGACACTCACATATGGAAAACAATTAACGGTTTTCCATATATGAGTGTCTCGCTTGCTCTCATTTGCTTACATTTACGGCTCTTAATGAACAAGAAAGACAAACAACCAGTGCTTCGCTGGCCATGACTAAAATAAATAAAAGTTGTTCCAAAATTAAAAGTATAAATAAATTGTTTTTTTCCCCATAGTGCTTAGAAATAAACTTAACAAATAGTTTTGACGTTATCTTGAATCTCAAACATACATTCTATGTCCTTTTCTCATTTCCTTGAAAACCGATTAACGCAATCATCTTTTATTGACAACGTGACAACGAGTGTTGACTTTAATGGAAACTTATTTTCTAATCGTTTTATTAATTAAAATAAGCCCTACGCCAATAATTAATATTTCACTATTTGTACAATCGTTGTATCATCTCTCATATATATAAAGTGGATCCAAAGACAAAGTGGAAAATTTTCGGCAGTATATTCTGAACAGCTAATAATCTATTATCTATCTATATTTACTGTTAAAAATGGAAAAAATAGTTTACTTTATCTTTATCCTCTGTGGAATTCTCTCGCAAGGAATTTGCAATATATCCGAAGAGAATAATGGTGAGTGAGAAAAAATACTTCGGTTAATGTGAAAAAGCGAAAAAATAATATGAAATAAATTGTGATCATAGTGGCTGCAGAAAAGTCATCGGATCTTCTGATTCGTCAGAAACGTGTAGTGGGAGGTTCTCCACATCGCTTAGACGCAAAACCTTTTCTCGTTAGTGTACTTGAAAATGGAAACTTCCATTGTCCAGCAACTTTATTAACAGCTGACGTGACTATAAGCTCTGCTGCATGTTTTATAAACCAGAATACACGGAATATGAGGATTACATCTCGTTCAACAGGTGCATAAAAAAAAATTATGCATTTCTTGAACTGTATTTTCTAAACCATTTTTTTATTTTTGAAATAATTCTTTTTATTGTCTACAGCTGGTGAACAATTTCACGAGATAGTGGAACTGATTTTCTTAGACCCCAATTATAATCCGGCACACCCTACTTTCAAGAATCTTGTCTTAGTTAGATTTGTTCATCCTATCAATTTTTACACGTCGTTTAATCGACCAATCACTATCTACAGTGGAATTTTGGCAACAGAACATGTGATGAGTCGTGTTATCAATTGGGGAAAACCACTTGAAATAGGGTAAGATATACCTTCCAAATTACAGTATCCATATGGTAATCCCCCGACAGACATTATAGACCTGTAGGTGCAGTCCCATGTCGGCAGAAAACGTCGGCGTAAAGCAGAAACTCATGAGAGTGAAAGAGACGGACGGATCTACTTATCTCTTTCACTCTCATGAGTTT
>JAUESH010013277.1:0-14598 GCA_032275165.1 Synergus magnus
GGGTGCTTTATTATCGTGAGTCCGCTCGCCGCTCACGATAATAAAACACCCCGATTTGTGAGAGGCGACGGGACTCATGATAATAAAGAACCTCGAATCGGGTGAGGCGAGGGGACTCACAATAAAAAAGCACCCCGAATAATGAGAGGCAAGGGGACTCAGAATAAAATAGCACCCCGAACCGTGAGAGGCGAGGAGACTCACAATAAAAAAGCATCCGAATTGTGAGAGGCAAGGGGACTGACAATAAAAAATCACCTCGAATTGTGAGAGGCGAGGTGGTAGCGTACTTGTTAACGAACGCGCAGGCGGATAACCACTATAAAAGTCACGTGTACAAGTATCTGCTTTTGAAGTAACATTGGAATATTTTGAAGTACTATTGAATTATTTCGGAATAGTACGCTGGAGATTTTTAATTTTTTTAACCATGGGCAGCCTCTCCTATAGATCTCAAACTTTCAAAAATTTTTCTACATAATTGAAGGTAATTTTAAGCAAAAAACGGTGAATGTGCCTTAAAAATTTCCCATTTAAAAAAAATCGAAAAAATCTTGAAAATTTGTTTTGACTTTTTCTTCTTGTCTAAAATATCCCATAATTATTTCGAAACATCCCTCTGTTGGGACTGTTTAAGCGTTTGAGCGATAGTTGAAACTTTTCGAAGGACCATTGCTAAGTTTAGTAAGAGAGTTTGTTCTTGTGAGTTGGAGGGGAAAGAGAAGTAGCGGATTATCCGTTTATTTCTATATATTGTACTTAAACACTTTAATAACGACACTCTATACACTTTTTAACAATCTCATAGATTAGACGCGTAGATTTGCTTAGTTGAATTTTGAAACAGAGAGCCACAAGGCACGTCTTGGTTCAGAAAGGAGCGGTTCTATTCTGAGGCTTCGATTACTCAGCGCAATCGATAAATTGACGGACGAGGCCGATTAGCCCCGAGAATGCCCGGTGGTTAGGAGTCTAATTAGTAGTGTATAATAATTTTAAACATAGGGTTCAAAACAAAATATTTCTTCGTTAATTAAACATAATTCCAAACATACCGGCCACCTTGCGAGCTCCATAAGAGGGCGCAATAATAACAAATTACAATGCATATTCAAATAAATTTAACATTTGTGAGAAATCGGTAGTTTAACAAGCTGTGAGATGGGGCGAATAAATTCAGATTGCGCAGTTTTTACATGTACAACTCGAACTACTCCATCTCGGCCCGAAATACAGTGAATTATGCGAGCTAATTCCCATTTTGCTGGGGGGAGATTAGAATTCCTTAAAAGCACTAGATCGCCAATTTTAATGTTAGGACGAGAATAAAACCATTTGGTTCGCTGTTGTAATGATTGAAGATAATCTCTAGACCAGGAACGCCAAAAATGTTCCAAAATTCTTTGATAAAATTGCCAACGAGTCAAAAGGTTTTCGTTTACATCAAATATGGATGTAGAAGGTACAATTTTTAAGGCGGTTCCACATAGAAAATGTCCTGGAGTGATCGCTTCGCAACTTTCCGGGTTATCATTAGCAGGAATAAGCGGACGTGAATTTAAACAGCTTTCTATTTGACACAGAAGAGTTTCGAATTCATCAGTACTAGGCGTGGAGTTTGACAATAATTTTCGTAGGTGTATTTTAACGCTTTTGACTCCCGCTTCCCACAATCCTCCAAAATGAGGAGCAATTGGCGGTATAAAGTGCCAAGTAGTGCCATCTGAGGCAAACAAAGAAGCGACATTTGAATCGTTTTGTAATTTCCGGAAAGTTTGCGAGAGCTCTCGATCAGCGCCGCGAAAGTAAATATCTGTGGGAGTTCCACGTCGCGATGTGAAACGTTTAAACGCTGCGATAAAAGAAGCAGTAGAGTAATCGTGCACTAATTCTAGATGGATGGCTTTAACAGCAAAGCATACAAATACTACAATCCAGGCTTTGTGCGACTTATTTCCACGACCGGAACTCGAGCGAACTGAAAATGGACCTGCGTAGTCCACTCCAACATGTGAGAATGGGCGCGAGGGGGTAACTCTAGGGGTTGGAAGATTTCCCATACGCTGAGTCTCTGTCTTTGCAGTATCACGAACACACACGACACAATTTTTAATAATTGTCTTGATTTCACTGCGAGCACCAATAATCCAATATTGAGTACGAGCCATATAAAGCGTCAATTGAATGCCGGCGTGTAGTAGATTGCGATGGAATTGTTTCAAAATAAGACTCGAAACTTTATTTTTTGACAAGATTGCGGGTGAATTTTGATAAATTAACAGCTTTGATTGGCACAACCGGCCACCAAGGCGAACAATTCCATCAGAATCAATAAATGGATTGAGTTTTTTCAGAAGAGATTCAGTTGTAAGTTTTCTACCAGATTTTATGCGATCGATCTCTGAAAAAAAATTATGGGCTTGAATGTAGCGTACCCAAAACAACGAGGAATTACGTATTTCTATAGCGGATAAAGCGCGAGGTAAAACAACTTTTTCCTTAAAGATTTTGACTGCTCGTAAGACGTAAGCAGTAATCCGAATAAGACGAGCCCAAAACGACTGTTTATCAAGCAATTTGGATTGCCAATTACTTTCGGGTTTGATGCTAACTGGAAGAGCGGAAATGATATTTTCCTGTTCCGGTTTGAGTGTTTCAAGGTCTTTGCGAGGCCAAGTGTCAGAAGAGTCGGAAAGCCAAAATGGGCCTTTCCACCAGAGGGAAAACTTAATCAATTCTTCTGCTGAGAGCCCACGCGAGGCACAATCAGCTGGATTTTGTTTGGACGGAACATAATTCCAAATAGCGGATGGCAATTTTGTTTGTATAGCGGAGATTCGATTAGCAACCAAAACTGGTAATGTAGCAGGTTGTTTTTGTAACCAGTGAAGAACAATTGTAGAATCTGTCCAACAGAAGATAGACACGTCGTTTAGTTTCAGAGAATTGAGGACGAATGGAACGAGGGTTGCTAAAAGAGCGGCAGCACATAATTCTAGGTTATGCGTACTCAAAGTTTTGAGAGGAGAAACCTTTGTCTTCGACATGAGAATCTTGCTAGCGATGTTTCCGGATTTGGAAACAATATGCATATAGACAACAGCCGAATAAACTAGGTGTGATGCGTCAGAAAATCCATGAATTTGGATAGAATCAGTATCTTTGCCCCACGATGTCCATCTTGGGATGGAAATGCTTGACAGTGATGGCAATTGAGAGCAAAAATCTTTCCATTCTTGAGCAAGATCAGGAGGAAGCGTTTGATCCCAATCCAGTTTATGTAACCAAAGTTTTTGAAGTAGAATTTTCGCGATGATAACAATTGGCGCAAGCCAGCCCATAGGGTCATACAACTTGGCAACAGTTGACAATAGAGAGCGTTTAGTCGAAATTTCACTAGGTAATTTAGAAACGTGAAAGCGAAATCACTTCTGAATCCTCAGAAGGACTCCATAAGATTCCGAGAACTTTAAATCCTGAGCAATTATCGAAAGATAATTCTATGGCTAGACCGTGCTCCGATTTATCCAGATTGGACAGCAAATCAGCAGAATTGCTGAACCATTTTCGTAGGCGAAGACCGCCAGCAGAGGGTAATTGAATAAGTTCATCTCTTAAAGCGATGGTTGAGACTTTATCCATTCCTCCAGCGAATAAATCGTCCACATAAGTTTCGTTTGCAAGTACTGAAGAGAATGATGCACATTGATGTGGAGTGTTTGAACAAGAGAGCGGTTTTTAATGGGACCGGAAAGTACCCATCCAAATATTGTTTTTTGTGCAACAAGATTCTTAGAGTCAGAATGACTAATATCATTGAGTAATGTTTGACCGTATAAGTCTGCACCGATAAGCAAATCAATGCGATCCTTAGATTCTGGACTTGGATCAGCAAGATCCAAATCGCGTAAGTCTTCTGGAATATCTGAAAGCGTAAACTCAGTAGGAACATAAGCGGTAATTTTTGGAAGTGTAAGTGCTTGAGTCGTAAGAGTAGTCGCAAAAGACCTAGAGGGTTTGATCCGAATTGACACAGATTCAATTACTTTATTAGAGATGTTACCTCCTATACCAGAAATAGTAACATCATGCTTTTTACGCGGAGAACGTAATAATTGTGCGACGGATTCAGAAATAAATGAGGCTTCCGAGCCTTGATCGAGTAATGCGCGTACATGAACACGGCGACCATTTGAGGCCTCTATTATTACTCGAGCCGTTGCTAACAATACAACTGTGCGTCTTTCCTTAGTTGAATTTAAGTGAGAAGAAATCACACTCCCATGCTCCGAGTTTTGTTTTGACTGAAGGTCACTTTGAGCGGACTGACTTTGTATTGGTCTTGACTCATTAGAGTAATCTCTTTCCCGGTGCAAAAGGGAATGGTGATTTTTCTTACAAAAAGAGCAAACGTTCTTGCTTAAACAATTATGTCGGAGATGTGTGCCCAAACAATTAAAGCAACGCGAATTTGAACGAATGTAATCGCTTCGTTCATCCTGAGTTTTATCTTTAAAAACTGGACAAGCATAAATACCGTGGTCTTTTTTACAAAGCGGACAACTGAGTTTCGAAGAGTTCTGATGTGTATAAACCTTTTGTTTAGAAGAGATTGCAGAATTAACATTTTTAGCATCAGATCGTTTTTTAATATTGACAGTTGATTCTAGAGTTCGAATGCGCGCATCAAGAAAATTAGTAAATTGCTCGAAAGAAGGCGGATCAGTATTACCGCACATTGACAGTTCCCATTGTTCGCGAGAATTTTTATCCAGTTTATTAATCAATAGAAAAATGAATAGATCATTGTTCTCATCAATAGGCCGATCAAGATTCTTCAGTGCAGTCGACACTGTTATAATAACATTGCGCATTTGCTTTAAATTAGTTAGCCAATCAGAAGAAATGTCCGGTAATTCGACTATTTGTTTTAAGTATTCATTGACTAACGATCTACAATTGTTATATCTATTTTCTAAATTGCTCCAAATGAGTTGAAAGTTATCAGAAGTACCCGGTTGGTTTTGAGCAACAATTAGCGCTTCTCCTTTAAGACTCGATTTTAAATAGTGTAAGCGTTCCGCGTCAGAGAGAGTTTCAGTATCAATTACCAGCGAAGAGAACAAATCGCGAAAGGATAACCATTCGGAGTATATACCAGAAAAAACAGGAAGCGAAATAGTTGGCAGTTTGAGGCGTCTGCCAACATCCGGTCTCACCTCGCGGTCTTGAACTCTTCCTGGGAGCGGCTCGTCTGGGAGATTAGATAGAATGAAATCTATTCCATTCTCGTAGCGTTCTTCTGTTTCAGCAAAAGACTTGACGTTGTAGATTTCACCTTTTCTCCTCCTTTCTTGTTCCTTATCCTCATTAGGATCAGCAGCAGGTGGCGGATGTGAGAGATGAAATGCGTGGTTTTTGCGGCATCTTTCCCAAAATTCCTGGAGATTTGCCAGGCGACCCACAAGTAATTGTCTTGGCGGATTTTCTCTCTCTACCAATCGATTAACGATACCAAAGATTGAATTGAATAAGGATTCTTGCTCCTTTAGAACTTGACTGTAGTTAGCTGTCTCCATTTTGATTGATGCCGAAAAGCGTGGCTTCGTTTGCCGCAGTATGACGTAGCTTAGGAGATTACGTAACACTGCGACACTTTTTCACAGTCACAAGAATTTAATAATGGTTCGAAAATTGCACGAAGAATGTACCAAGAGTTAATTGAGTATGTAGGAAAACCCACATAATATCAGTTCACAGAAATATTCACTTTTCACAGGATCCGGCTCGAAGGACCATGTTTAAGCGTTTGAGCGATAGTTGAAACTTTTCGAAGGACCATTGCTAAGTTTAGCAAGAGAGTTTGTTCTTGTGAGTTGGAGGGGAAAGAGAAGTAGCGGATTATCCGTTTATTTCTATATATTGTACTTAAACACTTTAATAACGACACTCTATACACTTTTTAACAATCTCATAGATTAGACGCGTAGATTTGCTTAGTTGAATTTTGAAACAGAGAGCCACAAGGCACGTCTTGGTTCAGAAAGGAGCGGTTCTATTCTGAGGCTTCGATTACTCAGCGCAATCGATAAATTGACGGACGAGGCCGATTAGCCCCGAGAATGCCCGGTGGTTAGGAGTCTAATTAGAAGTGTATAATAATTTTAAACATAGGGTTCGAAACAAAATATTTCTTCGTTAATTAAACATAATTCCAAACAGGGAACCATAACATATTTTTTTTCCATCGAAATGGGTCCAGCTGTTTCCGAGAAAAAGATGTTTTTCGATTTTTCTACTCACCCCCATAACTCCCATAAAAATGATTTCTTAGATATAATCTTCCGGGGAATTGAACCTCATATTAGCAACAAATCAGAGTTAAATTTCGAACAGATTCGGCTATGCCCTTTGTAAGTTTAAAAACTTTGCTAATGTGCATATTTGTGTTTTGTGAATTCTGCATAGAGTTCGCTAAAAATAATATGTTAAAAAAATCATTGACTTTCAAAACTCCTAACAAGTTTTAATCGTTTCTATCTTTTGAACTTTCTGTATTCATTTTACATTTCCAAGAACAATAGTATTGATTATGAAGGAATTCAATTCTTGACAATAGTGATATTTTTTCAGGAGCACATCTCTGATAATGTAATAAAGGGTTTACCTATGCTTGAGGATCTTGGCATAAATCCTATTACTATTGATACTCAGGTACTTTGGGAGCTAGCACCTTATCGATATGATTTGGCTTATCAAGAGTTCTATGGAGAGTATGACGATCCTCCACCTCCACCACATATTACCAGTTCAACGTAAAATTAATTGATTAGTTCGAAATAAATATTCACTTCTCAAAAATATATGTTGTAGTTATGAAATCTGTGTTTAATTTTTTTATGTAGATATAGATATTTAGACCAATTGCAATGGTATTAAGG
This sequence comes from Synergus magnus, assembly GCA_032275165.1. Taxonomy (NCBI): domain Eukaryota; kingdom Metazoa; phylum Arthropoda; class Insecta; order Hymenoptera; family Cynipidae; genus Synergus; species Synergus magnus. The sequence continues at coordinate 6,942 of JAUESH010013277.1, forward strand.
TATTATGCGTAAAAAATAACTCAATTTCCTTACCTATTTTTCTGAATTTACTTGTACAATGTACATACTGGGCATTTTTCTCAACTGTCCCAACCCAAAAATCGATCGGGCTCGAACTTGGAATTACCGAAGCAGAGGGGATGTGATTTTTGAGTCTTGTGCAGATACTAGGGTAGGCCAAAAATACAAAATTTGTTAAAATCAAAAACGGAAAGTGCGGGAAAATTACGACGTGTTATAGTAAGAAAAAATACTTTAATTCAATACTTTAAGTTCAAAATTTTAAGTTTGGCAAATCAACAAATCAATAACTTTCTTCTATGCATACGAAAATTATTTTTCATAACATTTGCATGGAAAGTTTCACTTTCTCTCCAAGTAAACTGTGGACAAAGTAATTTATTGCCCAAGAATGGTGCAAAAATATTGTAACACTACTTTGTAAAACTCATGGCATCTCTTTCTCCGCTCTTGTGTCTGAGTGAGATGAGTATAGCTGAAACAATACAACTACCGCCATGAGACGCGATACACTCGTACCTGGATTACTGAGCAGCCACGGGGGTAGGCGCCAGTAATCGGGGTCAATTAAAATGCGACCAGCGAGCACTCTCAGGTCTAAACTCACGACCGTATATATATAGACTCAGAGAGAACTCAGCAGAGAACTCCCGTACTACGCACGTTGTGTAGTATGTATACGGCACTGGCTGTTCGAGGTCACTAGGAGCGACGCACCGGAGTGCTAGACGCGGGTTGACGCGAGGGGGGGACGCAGAATCAGTCAAGCGTGAAAAGCGCCAGTAACCCAGGTTCCAATAATTCAGGTACGAGTGTAATTGATACCAGTTTTGGATGTTTCTAACAATTATCCCTTCAGTAAGTGTTAGTTGCACTGCTTTTGCTATATTTGTTTCATTCAAACACAAGTATAGAGAAACAGATATCAAGAGTGTGAAAAAGTAGAGTGGCATTATTTTTGCATCACTCTCTGGAATTGACTTATTTTTTCTAAATAAATGTCATTTTTTTCTAAATAAAATAAAGATTTTCATACATTTGTAATGAAAAAAAAATATGTAATACATTTGGGGACAGAAACTTTACACGAGTGGGTTTTTTTCGGCACTAGCTGATTTTTCGACTCCGAATCTAATCAATTAGGCATTTTTCGAAATTAACAATATCTGTCATTCTTTTTACAAAAACTAGATTTTTATTTTTTATTTGTGAAACTTAAATCTTTTATTTTTCATACCCAAAAATCTTTGTTCTAAAATAAATATTATCCTATTAATTTACATTTTTTACTAAAATTTCAAATATTATCAATTCACATTTTTTATTTAATTAGAGTAGTTATTCTGATTAGTCATCAATAAGGTGGTTAAAAATTTGATTTCAATTATTTAAAGCTAGATTTGTCCCTTGAATTTCTCAATGCTTGAATATTAATAAATAAAGTTAGTTACGTTATACAGATGCGATTAGTTAGTTTAGTAGCTTTTGAAAAAACAAATCTAAGAGTTTTGGATAATGGTCCTAACCTCAAAACTCAATCTTTTCATTTTACTCATCATATACGAGTCGGTTTCGAATAATTGGACATCCGAGCCAGCGCTGAGTAGGTAAAAAAATTCGACGGAGTTGTCAGTTGAGTCGGAGTCTGATTATAGTCTGCTCAATTCAACTCTTACACATTATTAGTTCAAATGTCTTCAGTGACTGCAATTAACTTCATGTGACTTCATATCGGTAATTTCAGTGAAGGTGTACCTCCGATTTCACAAGTTGTTAACCACTCCCTAAAATCGCTTAAAATAATTTTAAATCTCTTGAAATTCATTAAAAAATTTTAAAGGTTATTAAATCCCGTTAAACCCCTTGAATTTTATTGTAACAAAATCTCTTAAAATTACTTAAAAGCTCTTGAGTTCATTAAAAATATCTTTAAATCTTTTGAAATCCCTTGAAAAACCTTAAAATCCGTTAAAATCACTTAAAATCTCTTCAATTAATATCTTTCAAAAACTCTTAAACGTTTTGGAATTCTTTTAAAATATTTTGAAATTCTTTAAAATGTTCCTTGTCCTGGCGGTAGATTTCCTTCCTTTCCAAAGCTAGAAGATCTATCGGCGGGACACTTGCGAGAACTAGTATCGCACTGGTGGATATTGTGCGATAGGCCGAGGCTGTTCTCAGTGCCACGCTTCTCTGTGCCGATGCTAGCATTTTCCCTAGGGAATAGTTTGTCAGAGCCGCCGCCCACACTGGTGCTGCATAATGCAGTTTCGAATGGAAAACGGATGCGAGAACTCTCATTTTCGCTTCCCTTGGTCCCTTTACATTGGGCATTAATCTGGAGATATTTCCTCCACTTTCGATGAGCTTTTTGATCACTTTTGCTGTATGGGGGCGGAAATTTAGTTTCCTGTCCAACTCCACTCCGAGGTGAGTTGGTTTTTTCACTTTACTTCAGTCCCCTCCAGTATTATTTTAGGTGTCCTGATGGATCTCCTGTCTGTGACCAATACTGCTTCTGTTTTGTGTAAGGCCATTTGAAGGCCTCTCCCATCCAGCCAGCGCTTGACTCTCCTCAGGTTCTCGTTGACCGTCAGCTCCAGGATATGGACGTTACTCGCTGGACAGACGATAAGGGTATCGTCTGCAAATCCTACCAGTTCAGTGCTTTCGGGCAGTTCCATTTCCAAGAAGTCATCAAATGTGATATTCCATATGATGGGTCCTACCCTTGAGCCCTGTGGTGCACCATACGTCATTTCCTGCTTGACGGTCCAAGAATCTCCCTCGTAGACCACCCATCTATCGCTCAGGTAGTTTTCGAGCATACGAATTAGGTATGCTGGGACCCTTTTCCTCTCTAGAGCTTCAATGCAGTTTTCCCACCGTACTGAGTTGAAGGCGTTGCATATGTCTATTGAGACGAAATCGCAAAACCCTTTTTCTTGAGTCTCTCAGTGACGTCCCTTGCCTGCTTTGCCATGTCAACCACTGTCTGGATCGCGTCGACCGTCGAGCGTCCTTTTCGGAATCCAAACTGTTTCGGGGACAGGCTGAATTCTCCGGTCATGTGGCTATCCAGTCTTTGGAGGATCAGCCCTTCAAGAAGCTTCCCCATTGAGTCCAGGAGGCATATTGGCCTGTAGGACGATGTTGTATTCAGTGGCTTGTCTCCTTTCCTGAGAAGAACCAGCTTCTGCTTCTTCCAATCACTGAAGAATACTCCTTCCTGTATGCAGGCATTGAGAGTTTTGAGCAACATTTCCGGGTATGCCTGGATTATTTTCTGCAAGATTTCGTTCGGAATCCCATCCAAGCCTGGTCCTGTGCCCGTCTTCAGTTTGGCTCCCGCCGTTCTTATTTCTTTGAGGGTAAAGAGATCATCGTCGTTTACCACCACGTCCTTCCATTCCTTTCTTGTCCATGCTTCTTCCCGTGGAATGAGCGCCATTATTATTTCTCTGACCCATTGCGGGTTGTCCAGTCCTGGGGTTTTTTGGCTAGGTATCAATTTCTTGGTAACTATTTTGTACGCCAAGCCCCATGTGTCCTTCTCCACTTCAGCAATCAAGTCCTTCCAACATTTTGACTGACTCTTTTTCATTGCTTTCTTGAGAGCCTTCTTTGCCTTCCTCCAAGCAATTTTGCGGGATCTGTTTCCCTTGGATCGGGTAGACTCCCTCCGCGCTTTCAGGCATTCTCTACGCAAACGAATCAGTTCCTCCTCCATGGAATATGTTTGGTTTCCACCATTTCCTTGCCCACACATGTCGTACACTTTGGATTGTTTGAACATTCCTTGTGCTTGTGGTTTGGTTCACCGCATTTCCAGCAGGACTCTTTTCTGTCGGATCCACTGCAGTTCCTAGTCGTGTGTCCGTATTCAAGGCACTTAAAGCACCTAGGTAATTCGACTCTTTCGCGGATTCTACAGTTGATCCAGCCGATTTTGATTTTGCCTATCTGTTGTAGGGCTTTTGCGTCGGCCTGGGGCAGCTGTATCACCGCTACCATGGCTTTTTCGTACCTTGTGAATAGCTTGCATGGTACTTCCAAGTCGTTTTTCCCTAGTTTCGCTCTTACGGCTGCGACTGTTTCCTCTTCTGTTGTCGTTTCGTCAAGATCCCTTATTTCTAATGATTCCTTGACGATAAACGGCTTAACCTCTGCTTTGCTACCAATCACGCTAGTTAGCGCTTGGCTGAAGGCAGCGTTGTCTTGTCCCCTTTTGAGAACAATAAGGATCTCTTCCTATTTGGTTCTCCTGATAGAGAGGATCTCCGTGCGTGTGAAATCCGGGTTCACACCTTTCTTCATATCCTTCAGGATATCTGCATATGACTGTCCTTCCTTCGCCGTTAATTTGACCGCATCACTGGGTCTGGCCTTCTTAACCCGCTTCAATCTTGGCTTCAGCTCAACCTTCTTTTTTGGATATCCAGTGTTGCCATTTTTAGTACAATTGTACTTTTTGGGTACTATTTTCGGCTGGTGAGTACGTGAGTACGCCTCTCACATTTTCAGTACACTCGACTTTTATACTTTTTTTTTTTTTAGTACATTTGAGTACAATTTCAAAATTCTCAAATTTCTTTACATTTTCAGGTTATGGTTCAATGTGTCTTATGGGTCTTATGATTTTTTTGGAAAGTTTCTCTATATATTTTTGTTTTGAAGGACGATAAATGCAATTTTAATTAGCAAAGCATATGCACATTGCTTTAAGAAAGCGATAGTTTGCATTATTTAATTATCTTGATATACGCTAATGCGCATAACCAAAACGACATTGCTAACTCGAAATAGATTTTAGATAGAATAAGAATAGAAATAAAATCGCTTATGGGAAAGTAGAATAATCTTCACCTCGGAATATTCAGACTTACGTATGACTACGGCCCGGCGAAGACAGTTTTCACTTACACCGCGAGTGCAGCAGAGTGGGAACGCGGAAAAGCGCGTGGATCGAGAAAACTCATCTCGCACATCTCACTCCATCCGACTCTGCCCTCACCCACGGCCTCCTTCGCAGCCCTTGGGCCTTAAAAGGACGCGCTCGACATGAAATCGGGAGATTGGTTGGGGCTGGTTGCCAGCCCTCAACTAACTAGACCTAGACGGTTACCGCTCTATGTCTAGTGCTATCATACCCTGGACCGGTTGCCGGTCTCCGGGTATTTTTACCACGACGCTAGTCGTTCGCCGCCATTATAATCAACGCTTGTAGTACGCTCTGTAACCGACGCTTGTACTACACTCTGTAAATCGCCGAAAATATAGTAAATAAATAAGATTGATCCTCTTTAACCATGGCGAGTGTTAACTTCTGAACTCTACTCTCACGGAAAATAGTCTTTTCTCCCTTCCACTTTTTTTTTAGGGACTGGTTGCCAGTCTTCTCACTAAAGAGACGAGCGGCATACCGATTCGACCCTCTTTGGATTCCCCGTGCTAGAAAAGACTCATCTACACTATCCCGTGACGTCATCCTCCTTCTCTTTCACTCTTACTATGCTACGACCCTTGCTACCCAGACTCACGTAAAGGGGATCGTATCAATCTGAACTTTAAAAAATTTTTAATTCGCACCAAAATTAAGTGTGCTCGCAGCGCCACCACTGCATTATCTTGGAAAGTACAATTTCTCAATTTTGAGTACACTTTCTGATGCTTTCTGAGTACAATTCTGAATTTTCATAGTGGCAACCCTGTGGAGATCCCTTCTTCTTCTTTTTGACCTCTTGCCACGGACCATCTTCCTTCCGACCCTTCCTTGGCTCATCTTCTTTCTCCCCCGTCTCTGTCTCCATCTCAAGATCTTTGAGAGTAGTGGCAGAGACTTCAGTGGAAACGTCTTTCCCCATTTATGGGATGTTTCCTTCCGGAGTTTTGGAAACTCCTCTCTTTTCTGACCTCGAGGACGGTTTCGGGATCGTGATCATATTGCCAACTGAGGCGGCTCTCTTCCTTTGTCTGCGCACTTTTTTAGGTAACCTACTTTCTCACAGCTTTTTGTCTAAGGTGTCCCTCGCTGATTTTAAAGCTAAGCGGTGCTCCGTATGCTTCCCAAGTGCTCTAACGCTTTTGCCATGTTATCTTTAACTGGCATCGGTGCGTTCTTTGGTAGGACTTCGTTGGCCATGTGGAAAGCCTGTTGTAGCGCTTCCATATTCCTCTGTTGCTCCTCCAGCAGTACCAGGATGGTACTCCATTTCTTCATCCACTATGGCATGGATAGATCTCCTTCTCTGTTAACTTCGTGTGTTTGGTTCCCCCAAAATCCTTGGAACCAGCACCGACCACCGGGGCTTTAACCCGATCGGAATCGGAGGAGAGATTTCTGCTCTCTTGGGGTAAGTCGTTTTTCCCACACGTATCCATAATTGGTTTAAAAATTCGGGGTTTCCTTCCCCTAGCTAGTTTTTGTCCACCTCGAGTATTTAATTTCCCCGATACCACCCATATCTGGGAGGCGTTCCCCTATCCGCAACCTGGGGAGGCGCCCGATGGGAGACTAGCAACACCACACGGGATGACAAAATATGTTGTTTTTTTTTTGAGAAAATTAGGCAATACTTATTTTAGCGATTTGTGAAAAAAAAATTCTACGAAGTTATTGCACGCCTAGCCTCGATTCATTCCAACTCAAACAATCTTCACCTCTTCAGTTTCAATTTTTTTCGTTTCTAGGATGGGTAAAAAGTATTTTAAGACCAAAAATAAAAAGATCGCTAGACTCATTTTCGAAAAAATTTAATTTAAAAATTTAAAAAATATGTTTTTACTTATAAAAAAAATTTGTTTCGTAAGTAAAGTTGGGATTTCTTCGCAATTTTGATTTTTTTCATTTATAGAATACAGAAGTACTATATTAACTGAAAAAGGTGTGCAATTTATACTTATAATAAAAAAAAATAATTTTTTTATTCAAAAATTTTCTTTTTATTTAGAAACTTACTTACAAGCAGTCTATAAATATGATTTCTGCCATTTGAAAATCAAAATGAACTGGCTCCATTGCCTGCTCACTGTAAAATCCACCTAAAATCCAGCCTTGCAGCTTTTCTTCTCAAAAGAAAAAAATGTGGTAGAAAACTGCGTATAAGTTAATTTCTAAATAAAAAGAAAATTTTTGAACAAAAAAAAATTATTATTTTTTATTATGAGCATAAATTGGACACTTTTCTAATTTAATATAGTGCTTCTGTATTCTCCAGGGTGTCCCACGGGAAGTTACTGAAACTAAATACCTCTCTTCCCCCTTCATTGTCTAAGTAGAATTTCTCTAGTAGGATTTCTTCATATACTTGAGGGTCTGTAGTTTTATTCCAGACGCTGTATAGTTACGAATACGTGCGCCGAAATGAGTGACCTTACGCTTGACGAAAAAGGATATCTCATTAAGTGCTTCTACTCTAGATGTAAAGTGTATGCAAACGCGTTTAGAGGATTTAGAACTAAGTTTGGACAGCATAGCGTTAATAGTGAATGCACTCTAAAAAGGTATGAAAAAAATTCTTGTTAATCCCGGTAATAAGCGTTGCATAGAGAAAAATTAGTATTTTCAGATTTCAGCGTAAAAGTGAAGATTATTCTATTCTTTTGAATGCGCGATTTTTCCATCTGTCTAAAATGC
>JAUESH010013301.1:0-12117 GCA_032275165.1 Synergus magnus
ATTTAATATAGTGCTTCTGCATTTTATAATATGAAAAAGAAATTGAAAACTGCGAAGAAAACCCAACCTTACTTACGAAAAAAAAATGTTTTGTAAATAAAAACATTTTTTTTAAATATTTAAATTAAATTTTTTCGAAAATGAGTCTAGCGATTTTTTTATTTTTGGTCTTAAAATACTTCTTACTCATGCCAGAAACGAAAAAAAATTATAACTGAAGAGGGCAAGATTGTTTGGGTTGAAATGAATCGAGGCTAGGCGTGTATTAACAATACATTAGTTTTGAAAAGTCTTAAATTTCGTATGATAATTAATTAGTTATCGTGATAAATTGTTTCATTGGCAGATGAGAGTGGATACAGGCATTTGAAATATTATAATTCGCAACGATGGGACTGCGGACAGGATATGTTCTCTTTTACGTACATATATCGCTGATTTGCAATTCTAATATTAATACACACGAATTCAGTAGTAAGCTAAAAGAGCAATCACTTATTTAATGTCGTATAAATTTCAGATTTCAATCATGAGACTGAATATTGAATAAATGGCTTCATTAAAAGTAAAATTGATTTTATGAATTATGTATTTCCCTACTCTGGGTTAAATCACATCTACTTTATGGCTATTAGCTAATTGAATAGAAGTTGATGATTTATAACATGTTCCTATTATCATTCCAATATCGACATTTATGATGTGGACATGTTTTTCTGATTTTTGAACTTGATCTGATTTTATTATTGGCCCATTATTTACCACCCACGGTTCAATCTTCGCTAAAGATAGTGGGGTTAAACGAACAGCGACCTTAACGAATTTATGATCTTAGGGGATACTTAATCACGAGTTAAGTCCCGCATTCATATCTAGCGGCTAACGAACAGAAACGCTTGTGGCTTCTATCGTGCGAACGTATACAGTAGTCACGACTCTTTCAAGACCCTAGCATGAGGTAGAGAAAAGGATAAAGAGAAAGAGAAAAGCAAGATGAGAGAAGAGAGTCTGACTTGATAATGGCCACTAAAGCGTGAGAGTAAATCATAATTACATCCGTACTGATCTCATTGCAGTTACAAACCACAAAAAATACAAGTTTATCACTCTTGAGAAAGTGGCGATGCTACATCTGACGGGTTTATTAAAAAGGGCACAATATTTAAATTTTAAATTGCAAATTTGATATTACATTAACAGAGGAACGATGAAAAATGTCCAATTATTAAATTCCTTTCAACTAAGCATTCGACACAAAGTATGATAGGTGGTTATTTAAAGAGTAAAGCCGTCGGCGAAAGATGATGAGTAAAAGAGAATCACATTTTAAAAGCGGATATGAAGAGATTGATAGTTGCGCGTTAAACTTTGTCGGATAGAAACACGTATTCCTCACTCTCAATGTGTTCGTTGTCCAAAGGATCAATTATAGTACGACCTTGACTCGATCCGGAGCAATAACTTTCCCCTGAAACGTCAACGTTTCCGTTGCCAAAGGCGATCCAGCGGTCCAGCTTATGTTATAAAGAAGCCGAGTCAATTACCGATCAGCATAACTTAGTACAGTTAATATTCAAAAGAAGTATAACCTCACTGTTTATATAAAAGTACACAACTCTAAGTGTCAATAACTTTTAGCAACGGTCGATAACAACCGCTAGTCACAATTGATACTATCCTTAGGAAAAATCAATAAAATTTCTAACAATAGCAAAGGGGATTAACAAAACCAAGTACGAGATGCTAACAACCTATATCAAATATTAAATTCTAAAAGTAGTCCCCCCTAGCAACGGTAGGTAACCCATTTCCTCAGTCAACAGCAATGGTTTATGGAATTGGGAAAAAACAACACCTATTGCAATACTTAACAACAGACCCTATCTAGTGTCAATAACTCCTAGCAACGGTCGATCACAACCCTTAGTCACAGTTGACAACAATCCCTAGTTAAAGTCATTAACAGTTGTAAGCAACAGTTGAAAACAACTCCTATCAGGTGTCATACATAATTTGCAGCAACGGTTAATAACAACCTCTAGTCACATTAAACCCGACCTTTTACTTCAGTAAAAGTACGGGTTAATAACAATCCCTAATAAGTGTCATTATCTCCTAACAACAGACAAAAACAACCTTTAGCACGGGTTGTTATAGTAGTTAATAAAATTTCTAGGGGTTGTTATTGACATCTAAGGTGGTTAGTTTACAGGTTGTAACTGATCGTTCCTCAAAATTGTTATTGGCTATTCCTAAAGTTGTTAATGACTGTTGCTATGGATTGTTATATTGACCAATGAAAATTCAGAGTTATTTTCTATTGCTAGTTTCTATTGGCAGAAAACAGTTCGGAAGCCTTATGTCCAATGTTCACATGTTCAGTATCGCAGGCTCCCTTACGCCAGAGGAACTATTTAATCGAATGCATCGAGAAGTACTTCGGTCACGGCATTCGTGGCTACAAACTGTTTTCGCAGGCAGGGTATTCTCTGCTCTAGATTTACGAGTGGAAAAACGCTGGGGGAATGCGAGAAAAACGCACGTGGTGGATCCAGTGCGCGGCCGGCTGCGAAGAGCAAATTGAAGGTGAGTCGAAGATAAATCTCGACTCGATTTCACGCTATGCACACGCCCAAATGGACGGCAAGACGGGTACCTTACCTGGAGGCTCTGATCTTCACGTGTTCTTTGAGTCTCCCCCGAACCCCGACGAGCGTGTTGAGGAGATGTAAAAAATAGAGAAACGCCATTGCGCAAAGTACAAGTCAGTCTGCACAAGCTACAAATTAATCTCTCAGATGTTAACACATATTTTTCATAAATTATGTAGATATATTTTTCCGCAATGTATAAATTTTATCCAGAATATTTGTTCAAACTTGGCAATTTATTTACTCCCAAAGCAACGCTTGAGTTGAGAATCTTGCAATGATCCTAGTACACCTAAGGAATCTCACAATTTTTGAACCAAAATGCAGTTATTCTCTTTAAGTTACAGTTATTTGACATTCAATTTAAATATTATTAAGTATTTAACACTGAAATCGTTGAACAATGTAATTATTTTTAAAAAATTGTATTATTTTATGTGCTCTTTTTTGTTGAAGCGCTGTGATGGCAGGAGATTCATTAGGCTAATATCTACTTCGTTAATTCTAGTCTCGTGTCTCTCACATTGTCTTATATAGTCTAAGTTTATGTTGAACTCGCAGATGGAAATTAATTCCGCTTCATATGCCGAAAGTTACATGTAAATGTCCATGTAACTGCTTGATAGAAAATCATTTTACAATAATCATTCGTTAAGTCACCCAAGGTTCCTCTCTCCGACAAGCTACTAGCATTCTCCCTCTTTCATGTAGAGCGAAAGAATGAACAGGTCGTGGGTGTGTTCTCCGTGATTCGCATGCTCGGGAACAATGTGACATTATGGTAAATAACTGGACAGGCCATTGTTCCTTGATCTAACTCACTCTAGGTAACAGCTCTTGACGCGAACTGCAACATATCGGTTGCCATTTCTTCCGATTATATAGAGAACATAACTTAGATACCAATCCTGATGTAACATTGGCGGAAAGCATTTAGGACTTTGTTTCCCTGTTTTCTCACTTCAAAAGCTGTTACATCTTCGAAGCCATGAGAATATGTAAAGAAAGTGACGGACTGGCATAGTTTCTTAAACTGTATAAAGAAAGGATTTCAGATGAAAGTAACATGGAAACTTTTGCTTATTATTTCAAAATTGCATAAGAGTGAGTCAGAATTGCATAATAATCCCTAACCACTTCCTTCGTGGGACATATTGATATAATAATTCAGTATAATATATATTTCATAATGCATATTTAATATCATTTTAGATCCCTAAGCTTAATACTTCCCACGATGATACATACGACAAGAAACATGCTTTTATATCAGCAAAACAATGTCACTACATCAGAAATAAGTAATCAACATAAACCTGTGACCTGCGTCGATTGAAAGAATCCGTGTTTATCGCTTCGTAATTAAAGGGAATTTAAGTTAAGTCTATAACAGTGAGATTTAACATTTTACAACGCCGGTTTCTGAACCAGTCTCGACACAAATAATTTATAATCCTGTGTAAAAAGCACCGCATGACTCTCAGATTTCAAATGCTGCGACCAACCGCATTCGCGTGTCTTCATACTCGTGTTATTACTAGCGGTGAGGCGGTCAGTTTTCTGCAGAAACACCCAGTGAGGCTTTCTATGATTATGCAACATTATACGTCATGTAATGGGATGTTTCAATTTTTAGTCTACTGTTCAAGTAAGCTGAATTTATTGTTCAAGCTTTCGCCGGACGAAGTCTGGCCTATACATCTTTTTAAATCAAATGAACTACGGTTGTTTGTCACGTCCAAGCGTCCAACGTCTGCAAGAAATTGAAGTAAAATGTTTAGATAAGGTGAGACCTCAATCGTTTCAAAGGTTTGTTGTTGGCATGTTTAGAAAAATTCGAAGGCTGATCAATAATTGAAGAATACCTTACTTTTAAAGTGATAAGGACAAAGAAGGTCACCGAATGTAAAAAACAGAGACGACTCAGTTAAACGCTTTGTTAATATGCGGAGCCATATATAAAAAAGTAGTCCCCAGAAGCTTGCTCAATAGGTCTCATGCATGTCCTCCACACATCCTTTTACCACAAATGACGCACTGAATGTAAATGAGACATAAAAAAACAGTTCTTTAGATGCTGGAAGTTGTGAACGATTACCAAATTCTGAGATTGGTGAAGATAGTGTTGAAGAGATTCATTTCTACATGTATTGCAGTACTTTAAAGAGCAAGCGTTGAAATAATTCTGCAGCAAAGTAGGAAGTTAGGCTCCACAATGGCAACTGGACTTTTTCTCGATTTGATAATGCAAATTTCATTGGTCTCCAAAGAGATCATAGGGGAAAGGTTGTGCTATAGACACAAAATAAAACAGAAGGCGCGAATCAGATGCGATCGCTTCCTCATTGCTCAAGAAGTGCAGTATATGGCTACAGTTAACTGCACTGTTGAGTTCAAGGTTACGACTTGTGTACAGTCATAGAGTGCACAATAGTGTGGGCATGCACTTACGTATCGGCGCAAAGATCGCGTCCGTTGGTCTAAGCTAAGCGTGATGCTGATTTTATCGTGCTTTCAAATGAATTTGCGAAAGGTCACGTCAAATTATCTTTTGTATTATACGCATTCAAGTCACCAATTATCCTAATAGTCACACGAACCCGTATCCGTAGATGTAGCGTAATATTTAAACTAAAATGAGTTGAAAATTAATAGTTATAATAAACAGCTATGAAGAGGAATAACTTTCAAAAATATAATTGAAAAGCAAACGAGAATCCAAAGATATGTTGACTCTCTTGCTGTAAATGAGATATCAATTTCGATTGCATCTATTACAACTTCATTTTAATAATAACAGCAGAAAAAGTCAGCCCTTTCACGGAAGGTTAACGGAGTCTAATGACTCAACGCGGTTAACCGCAAGAGTTTATGACGTATTGACAAGTGTAAGCTGACAACATAAATAACTGCACCTTCTGACGTAATAAAAAAGATACAGAAACTGCAGGTGTAACCGGATGTCCACCAATCGTAGAAAATCTCTGAGTAATCGTCACTTATCCTAGAATCAATAACTTCGGATTGTTCCGTGCCGGTTTTGAACCGACTCCAATCATGCCCCAACATGATTGGAGTCAAGAGAAATTGTTAAAAAATATTAGCTACGCATTACTTTATAATTAATAAACTTAATAGTTCCATTTTTTTTCAACTTTCTCTATATGCATTCAATTCTTCATTTCGATTTGAGGAATTTTGAGCATTTTCAGCAACTGAAGAGGATTTGGTTTTTTGCCAAAAATTCTTTCAAGAGTGAAATTATTTCCTTCACTCTGTCACTATCGGTCTATTTACGAATGATGATGAACTTAGCGGGGCAAAGCCAAGACAAGAATAACTTACTGCTACGAACCGCGGCTCGCACAACTCGACCTTTACCTCAACTCGATCAAGTTCAAGGATGACTCGGGGCCAAGGTTCACCGAGAATCAGTGTTTATCATTGCACTAGCTTTACAGAATCAGAAAAATTTTTGATCATAATAATTTTTGATCAGTGAGTTATAAATGCTTAAGATCCTTTTTCAAACTTTCTTACAATTTGTTATATTACATATATATATATATATTTTATATTTCTGAAGCCCATTAAACGAGAAAACCATAATAAAATAATTAAAATCTCTTCTCTCTATATACTCGTCCTGTCTCTCTTGCCAGGGGACTAGTGTAGAGAATGTTAGCTCGCTTAGAGAATCCAACAAGTAGAAGAAGAAAGTGACTTTGACTACGCCAAACGTTTTCCTCCCCCTGTCGAAGAAAGGACGAGTGTCGAAGGATCTCGACAGGCCGAGTTCGCTATTCGACGATAACGCTCTTCAATGTCTTGCAGACGAATGGGTGATAAACGGCAAACCACCTGTACACTCGTGGGATAGGCGTCTGGGATCCTTCGCAAATAGTTACGTAGTTACTAAGGATACTACATAGTACGGTCCCGAACAAAAGTCGTGAGCAGATCTAAATCATCTCAGTATTTGTTTCATTAGACTCTTTTTCTCCATACAATCAACACAGTAAAGACAGAGTCTTGAAAATAGGCGTGGCTTAATTTAATCGTTGGCTCAAATTCAGTTATTTAGGTGTTTAAGCCAATAAAATGTTTTAAACTTAGTCACTGTCCCTTAAAACAAACTCTAAGACTTATTTAGGGCTGAACTTAAGTCGGGATTTTACAAATTAGCTGTATGGAAAAGTAAGATGGTAAAGAATAAAGGAAATTTGTCCTTGCATAATTTTGTGATTTCATACCATTGCGATAACGACTTTTGTGGAGGGTGGTACGACTACTACGTGAACCCTATGCGTTTGTCAGTACCCAGAGATGCAATGGCTCGTTCTTTCAGCGTAAACCAGCTGTAAATTCTCCCTTGCCGAGGCACAAGGTACATAAAGATGGTCTGACACCTGCTACGGGTCGACTGTGCAGGGTTACTTTTAGGATTCGAAGCGTAAAGTTATCTCCTCGTCGGGGTTTCTCTTAAGAATTTTTCACCGTAGTGCTAAAGTTCCTTTAGATCGAGTTAACCAAGACACAGGTAGACGATTTACTAACTTTGAGAAGGGAATGTTTCTTTAATTCAATTAATCTCCATTCATACTATTAAAGAAAGTTCATTTTTATTCACTTATTTACTTATGGTCTTCCATTCATTATGTAACGTTTTTTGGGCCATAATATCCCCTCTTGAACTCTTCCTCCCCCCTAAAAGCATTACTTAATTTATGGACAACCCCATATTGATATTATATTAACTAGACGTTCTAATTAGTCGTTTTACCTAAAAAATTTTCATAACATGCCAGTTTCACAACCCAACCCTGCACAAATTGAACACGCGACACATTTAAGCCGACCTTTCTTGCAAAGACACCCAACACATTACTAATGGAAGAAAAGAGATAGAAATCAAACGACCAACATGCTCCATATTGACCCCCGCGTAAGATACGCCCTTCTTAATCCCCACGTGAAATGCGCCCTTCTTGTACCAGAGGTGAGATACGGTTATAATGACCCCCACGAGATATACGCCCTTATTGAAGAATTGTATGGTTTCTACCAATATTAATACTAACATTAAACCATAGAATTCATCAGAACCTTAAATGAAGGGTCAAGGGTGATATTTTAATGAATAACATTAAATTTGCTCAAAATGTATCTAAATTTGTCATAAAATTATTTTTTTTAAAATAAGGTATGTGTTTAAAATAAAAGAAAACAAAGAATAAAATAATATAGAAGGGGGTTTGGCGCGCGTAGCGCGCAGGGGGATGAAGCCCCTCTAGTATTATTATAATAAACCTGTCGAGTAAAAATGTTGAAATTTAATAAAATGAATGAATTAAATGAAATTTTCTGAGATCCTTATTTCAGCATTAAAATGCACTGAACTGCTATAATATCAGTAAATGCATCAACCCACGTTTGATAATATAAAAATAATGATACCAGTAGTTATCCTTTCAGTTGTCAGTAGGCAACAATGTAGTATTGTTGAATAGAACCTGATGATTGTGAAATATGAATTTAGCAGCATCTGGTGAAGGTGTATGTACTTGAGTCATGATCTTGTTCCCTTCGGCTTTTGTATCGCGAAGGGGGAAAAATGCGATGGTATTGCCGAGGGTCAAGCCATGAGCGGCATCCAGAAAAGTAAAGTCGCCAAAGGTTAGGTTAGTAGTCGGAATAGATGTAGAATGTTCCGCCTTGTAGATAAGGTCAGTCTTACGAGGAATTCAATGCATTCGCGAGCGCCCTAGGTCCATCGCGTTCGGTCAGTAAAATTACGTCGCTCTGAAACGCCATAAGATTCTTGATACCATAGACCTGGACATACTTTGCGTACTGGAGATTCGCCATAGCTTGGATGTTATAAGCGGAATGGTTTATAGTAAGCTCGGACTAAGGTACCAATGAAAAGGTACTTATTTCCAGTAAAAAATATTGATAAAGGAGGCAGTTTAGACGCAGTAAGCTTCGCTACCGAAGTGAGTTTTGCAGCAGAATTTATCACGTTATTGCACCTAAGAATTTTGTAAAATCTGTTAAATTATAAAAGCTATATGATATGATAAAAATAACAACTATTTATACAAAAGGTTTAACATATATGCACGTGCCATGCAAAATCCAGTTGCAATGGCAAGTGAAGAGTTTTTTAAATTAGGAGGACTAGCGAGTCTTTCCGAAGTGATGAATTTCTGCAACTCTTATTGAAGGGTTTCCTCATGGCTAATCGTCGGAATCTGATATCTGCCATTACTCACAATTCTATCTGGAATTATAATCGCCTACTCTCACCATTAAGGATAAAAAGCGTGACTTACGTTCATCGTAAATCTCAATGTCCAATTCTTTCTCCTAAATCCGGCCGAGTATAAAAATCCCATTGGCTCAGATTTCCCCCGAAATCAATCGGAAATCAGAGATCCTCCACGGTCAATCACGAATCGTTAAATTGCAGAGATCGCATTTCGCGCTTTTAATCACGATATCTCGTTAACTCTTGTTGCTTGAAACAAGCCGCGTCAGTGACTTAACGCATGAGTTGCGCCCGTGCCCTTAAGGATTCTGGCGCCATCGCGGCCTTAACTGACGCGATCTTGGAACGTGCAGGCGCCAAAGAAAATTTTCATGATTTGATAATTTCTTGTTTTATTGTTTTTAATTCGTATTAAGTTCAAGTGTATAAAGGCTATCTTATAACAAGCTTTCTCAGCCTCTTCACCAAGGGGATTTGCTTTTATATATAAAATAAGATACATTCGAGGATAAACTTATACAATGGGCTCATGTAATTTTAGAACAAGGATCCGAGACCTGATGCTTTGCACTTTCGTTGTCCTGCTAAACATTGCAATTTTTTGAAAATCTTTTAAAATTCTTTAATATCATTTCAAAATTACTTAAAAATCTTGAAACTCTTCTGAATTCGTTTGAAATTCCTTTAAGATTTCTTAAAATCATTTGGCAGCTCTGTTTTTGATTCTAAAGTACGTGAGGCGGCGAATACAAAATTTGTAAATCTCATGTATATGGATTTAATCCAACCAATAAGTGAAGAGATTTCATTGTCAGATTTCAAGATTACGAGAATCTATTTTCGATATAATCGCAATCTCTTATTTTTTATGATAGGTTACTGCAAGATAACATCAGAACCGCGGACATTTAATTAAATAATTTCATATCCCTGCAGAAGTCTGGAAATTCAGATATAGAAAATTAAGAAAAAATGTTTTGACAGCATCGTAATAGGGACTTTAGTGTGTTCGAATTTCGCTCTCGCTTCTAACGCACCAGGAAGTCTGGAAAAGACCTGGCGTAAAAAAAATTACTGACGGCTCTACGATAGGGATCGCCGCGATTCTCTATTACACGGATTCTCTCATCGATCCTTGGCATAATCCTGACTGAAAGCCTGCAGGCGGGACTTCGCGATCATATTGTGAGAAACTATGCAATTAATTCGCTAGAACCGCGCCGTATGATGCCGTTTGGCCTCTCGAGGATGTATGAAGCGCTGATCTGTAAAAACTAACCGAGAGGGAAGGGAATAAGCTGGCAGCTCGCAAAGAACTTGCGCTTTCGGAGAACTGCGTGCCACGTCTAATGCTGGAGGCGCCGGAAATATTTTCTCTGTCGAAACGATAAACTAATGTAAACTTCTAAAGTCAAAATGCATTTTTAAGAAAAGTTTTTCAATTGATTTGGTCCACTTATTCATGACAAATGCTCTCTCGATGGGTGAGTATGGTAATATATGTGTATATTATGGTTATACCCGCCCTAACTGCCCGCTGCAGCCGCAACATAAGAAGAAAGCGGTGGCACAATATCATAATTGCCACCTTTAATTCGAAATGATTCATAACTGAACGGCTGACACAATGCACGCATACAATTTTACGCTCGCTGCATTTTAAAAACGTCCCAAGCAATCGCGACGAGGTGGATGATGTCCAGGCGCGGATACAAGGGGGGAGCCACGGAGTCACCCCCCCCCCCAAAAAAAAACCCTCACCTGGATCCGTCCCTGATGATGTCTGCATCGTCGATTCGATAGGCGTTACTTTCCTGCCTCGATGTTTATGTTCTCTATAGCAAAGAAATTGGCATCTCTTCGCTTTTCTTCGCGTCCTAAGTTTCGCAAGGACACCAACAGATGTCAGCAACTCACAGTATGCGAATTAATAATAATCTCTCTAGTTTATTTATTCGACAAATTTATCTACCATCAAACAGTAAACAATTTTATCTCCATACATAATTTGTTCCAAGTTTTGGGCACAAGACTCTTTCCAGCAATTCTTACCTCTCATGATGAGCTCGTTTACCGGTTAGGTCAACAAACTATGATTGATGCTATGCACAAGAAAGAGCGCAGTTAGAGTACCTGCTCACGTCGCTACTACATTCGCTCTTGGCGTACTGGTCACGTCACTGCTTTATAATTATAAGCATACGTAGAGACAAATAACTGAACTCTGAACAATATCCATTCGCAAAGGTCGTCCGCTGCTTGTAGCGTAAGTCTGGTGCACCAGAAGAAAGGGAAGATGGATGATGTGTCGCGACAAATGCTATTCAAGCTTTTCAAATCACTGTCATCAACGTCACATTACGAATCCTCCATGATCCCTTTAATTACCAGCATGGATTAACGTTAGACCTACAACTATCTTTAATCCTTTTACAGAGGATCCTTTCCATCTTTTTAGTTCCCTCCTATTTCAAAATATAACCATGTCCACTCCCAGAAGCCACTCCTAGTAGCCACGCCCCCTATAAACTCCCCAATGACTTTTCTTTTCAGTTGGTGACACTTTTTTATTGACCATGCCTTCCAAAACACCCCTTGAACACCCTTAAGAACAAAAACTCTTATCAACACGCATTAGGAAATTTGAATGACAACACAGATTAAATCCGTTCCATAGCTAGTTTTTTTTTAAAGTTCTAGGTATTCCTCACAACATTCACTAATCTAAATTACGAGTACACCAGTTATACTTACCTACCACATCCCTAAGTTACGCCTCCTAGCCGAGATTTCACCACCGTAGACCTAATCTAGGTCATATAAAACCAGCATGTCCTATTTCTACTAATCTTAGAACGCCCTCATACTATGTACAATATCCACATACTTTAATCAAGGTGATTAGCAATTAACCTCTATATGCGCCTAGGGACTTTATTGATCACGTCGACTAGAGAATGTGAATAACACCTCTCATAAGTCTAGCCGCCCGGAACGCCCCCTGATCACGCCCACTGTGAACTCTCTTGGAACGCCTTTTTCAAACGCCCTGTAGCGTAATGGTAAGGGATTTCAAATAATTTTAAAGATTTGAATAATTTCAAATAATTTTAAAGAATTTTATCAGATTTTCAAAAATTCCAAGCGATTTCTAGAGATCCAAGGAATTTGAAATATTTCAAAGAATTTCAGAAG
>JAUESH010013310.1:0-14587 GCA_032275165.1 Synergus magnus
TAATATGTACGGGAATTTTGAAAAAGTCTGCGGGAAATGTACGGGAATTTTATCACATGTCTTCACTGGACAGCCTGGTTGAACCGCCAGTTTCAGCTTCATTCCAAATTTTATATTATTAAAGGCAAGTAAATACATCCAAATAAGAAAAGAATTTAAGTTTTTAAAGAATTGATTGGAGAGATTACTTATGAAATCTTTTTTCTCTAACAAGATAATACTATCGTTATAACCATTCTCTTTATTCTGATTGATCAATAGGCGTTTTCCTATAAAATACGGACAATACAGAGAATAGCAGGCGCAATTATTAGTAACAGAAGGCATTTGATTAATTAAAGCCAATAAATGCAGAAATGCTTCGTCCAAATTCCGTACATAATCAAAGTTTAGAATCGATCGCGCTCGATACTCGTTCAGTCGTTGTTGAAATTCGTGTATAGATTGCAGGTGAAACGCAATAACTAAGCTTTGGATCTTTAAATGTGTGGAAAATACTTTGAAACCCATTTTGCATACTTTTTTTAATAGCAAAATTCAGAATTCTCGGATTTTTCAGAACGGATTATACTTTATCAGAAATTATGGATTAGTTTCTTTCTAAGAGATGAGTCCCAGAAACGAGGGAGAGAAAGCTCTTAATATTAAAATCACATTAGAGTACTTTTTAAATTTATTTTAACGGGTAACTTCTGCAGAATTTGTACATTAGTAATAAGTTAGTAGAGTACAAAAGGATACTATAAAGAATGAACTATCAAACTATCAAACTTGTGATCTTCATTCCAGCCGTCTCTCTCATCAATTTCTGTACTCTAATTTAGTTAATTTAATTCTATGATAACGAGACGAAAATATGGAGAAACTTTCTTAATTTCAATATCAATCTTGTTTCTAGTTATTCAAAATTTTAGAAGTACCTAATTTTCAGCGATATTAAAATTGTGAGAATGTATTACTAAAATGTTAGAATGTGTTTACCTGATCGTTTCAGTGAGATCTTTCTCATCAACCATTTCCAAATCTTCAAGAGCGAAATTATATTCTCCGAGAGCGATGAGAGTATCGGCTCTCGCGATCAGGGCTAAAGGCAAACTTAAACCTTGATCCACAGTCTTGACTTTTCCTGAATCGATAAAATTGCAGAGTATTAAAATATATCCAGAAATGAAGATTGTAATGAAGAAAGTTTTGTTGAAGATTTCAGAACTCTTAATTAGGAAGATAGAAATTTAAAACGGGTGCAATCCATAATTTATTTCATAATTTAAAGGCTAGAACCAAAAGATGATCAAGAGGTTTTAAAGATTTCAAGCGATTTTAATAAATTGCAAAGCGTTTCAAAGATTTGAAACAATTTAAAAATAATTCAAGTGCATTTATAGTCTTTAATTCCTCGAAAGATTGACACTGAGTATAATTTATGAAATTTTCACCTGTCAAAGGGGCTCTAAGCACTGCTTGGCTTAGAAATAAGAGAGCTTTCTCGTGTTCACTAACGGCTGCTTTTCTCAAACCTTCGAGTCGCTTGTCCCTTGAAATTATGGCATCCTTATCACGGTAAAGGTGCTTTACTCTTTTTAAAATGTCAAGTACTATATTCTTTACTCTAATGTCTGTAAGAATAGTTCTGATGCGTTCTTCGTCGGTCTGAAGTTTATCAAAGGTTTCCTCAATCCAGGAATCACCAGCTTGCTCTAATACAGTCTCACTAAACTCATGAAAGAATCCTTTTGCACTTGAGCGAAGCGTCTCTGATGAGCATAGCGACCTGTAAAATGGGTCCGGGCACTCCATCCCCTCTGTAATTATTAAATATTCTATCAACTTTCAGTAAATCCACTTCCCCATTTCGGAACAGGATACAGTTTCACCCATAAATCGTAATGTATAGAAATCTTATTTCCCTTTTCCCCATTTTATTTCACTCGTAAATTGATATTCTGTATACGCTCAAAGTAGATATTTAAATACCCATATCAAATTATTTTCGCTCGACTCACTCACAATTCAGAAAAATAAAAATTATGGAAAATAATAATTCGGAATAATAAAAATTATGAAAAATAATAATTCAGAAACAATAAAAATGATGTCCAATTGGAATTAGGAAACATAAAAATTATAGCACATTATTATTAGATGAAATGAGTTTAGGTAAAATAAATTTTATGAAAAACAAAATTTGGGGCATTTCATGCGCCCCATCCACGTATTTATTTTGCGGAATTCTAAGCTTGTTACAAGAAAATCAAGAAAATCGAAAATAGTGAACGTTGCTCAGCTGCAACATTGGTTCTTAAAGGGTTAACTAAAGTAGATGACAGAATTATTCAAAGAGAAGGAGAGTTCAATTCGTGTACATTAGAGTACATTAGTGCTTGTACAGAGTCTTTTGAATAAAACCACTTTCTGAGGAAATTCCTGCATAATACACATGTGCATATATATGTATAAAGAAGGTTCAAATATTTGTAGAGTAGTTTCCTTCATGTTCTTTCCCATCCTTCTTGTGGTTTACTGGGAATTAATTGGAGCTTAAACCCTTGATCGGTTTGAAATACAGGAATGAAAATGTTACCTACGTTTTGCGGTTTCTCAACAAAGTGATTAGTTTCGAATTCAGTGCAATTTTAATGGACTGAAAGAGAAAATGGTTTGGAATATTGCAAGTTGTACAACTTGATGCAGTACAATCGAGAATATTGTAGAGGCTTCTAAAAATTTAATTAAGTTTGAAAGTTGAAATCGAAAAAGTTACGCAACCATATTTTTCTCGAAAGGTTTTAATAATTATTCACACCAGAAAATGTAAAAGAAACATAGTTACGATTATTTTTTGATCTCTTTATACAGTTTTTGAAAGCTTGCTAAGTAAAATGATAAGAATGTAAAAAACAAAATTTTAGAAGATTAAATTCTGAGAGAATCCTTTTTTTGGTGTTCATTTTGAAGTATTTACTCACTTTGCAAATTTGTAATTTGTAATCTCTAAACTTTTGAGATTCCTACAAAAGGAGTTCTCTTATTTCAAATAAAAACGTCGTACACTTTTAATTCCGTTTTTGAAATCGCACGTTTTAATAGAAAATATACTCTCAAATACGGGAATTATCGAATCATCAAACTCTAATAAAAGTTTGATTCAAACCGTCCGAGGAAACGTGAAACTATCATCTAGCAGTTTCTTCAGCTGTTCTTATAATTTTAGACTTGCTCCTTGATTCTCTTTCTATCGCACTTTCCGACGAGTATAACCTGGTTATAACTCTCGGTACTTTCTATTTTCGACGCGAAGTTTAAAGTGGTAAAAGCTTATATCTCAGAGTCCTCTACCAGATACTTTGGGGGATTTAAAACCGATTTGCTGAATTGGTCGATAATTTAATTAGACCCCTGCAAAGCTTTGATTTTTCTAAAAAAAATCTACCACTAGGGCTTCTTATCTGGTGTAATACAATAACTGGTCTACAACAAGTTCGTGAAATTATTTATTATTATTGGCAAAGTTTCCGCGACTGTACTTGATGTTTAAATATTTTTAATATGGCAAGAGAGTTTAAAACGTTGTTATGAAATATCACAAGTACGAGTATTTCCCATGGGGTAAGAGAGCCCAGAGAGCAATTTAAAAACAGCTGGTTTCAGAGAGTAACTACATTAGAAATGGTGAGGTAGACTCCGTAAGCCCTCTTTGAAAGTAAATTTATTATGAAATCTTCAGAAAATAAAAGAGAAATTCTCTATATATACACGGCAGTATTGCATTATGTTCCTCTAGTTTTCTTCATAAGTTTTTTGTTTCGTGAATTAATTATACTATACATCAGA
This sequence comes from Synergus magnus, assembly GCA_032275165.1. Classification (NCBI taxonomy): domain Eukaryota; kingdom Metazoa; phylum Arthropoda; class Insecta; order Hymenoptera; family Cynipidae; genus Synergus; species Synergus magnus. Next base: position 3,832 of record JAUESH010013310.1, read on the forward strand.
TTCGATCTAATATTTGAAGCTTATTAACATAAGTTTCTGCTTGTAAATGTTTCGTAAACTTCCTCTGGCATTATACTTAAGTAGTGAGGTATGTAATCGGTTTTCATATAACTTAAGTTTCCTACACAAAGACTTCAATTTTTCTATGGCCTCTCAAACAAAAGCAGGGTGTAAAAAATCCCGTCTTATGCTAGTTATGCGAAATAATCTCAACTTCTCTTTTAAAAAAAGTATTCTACCTATAACTGAAGATTTACTAATTATTAATAATGTATATATAGTAAACCTGCAAGTCTCCGTATTGTGTCAAAAGCACTCAAGTCTTGAAAATATATGATTTTCATGAACCTACATTTCTTTCTCTTCCATTTTTCATCGCTTTCACATATTTGATTTCGCGCTTCGAATATCACATAATACTTTTGCTGTAGTATATCTTTATCATTTTGAGTTAAAAAGTAAGGAGAGCACATTAAGAAGTATTTTACCTCGAAATTTTTAGAAATCAATCTATATGAGTTTTTATTATATTCCCACGGTTATCCGCTATAAATTGATTCCATATGAATCAGATTCTGTACAAGAAAAAATTTACTACTAATACGAGCAGAATTGGTTCACTCAATAAGAGAACCTTCTCCCTGGGGAACAAGAATGGAAGTAAAGAAAAAGCTTCATGTGAGAAACCAAGAAAACTGAGGTTACGATATACTGTGTTTATTAACTTCAATTTAATCTAGTGAATTTTTAGAGCTTTTATAGGAAATGCAATTATGCTACAGACACATTGATATATGTACATAAAAAATAATTTCGCGAACAAACGCTACTCGATTTAATCCTTAACAAAGCAATTGTGTGGTTGGAACGAAGTGAAAGCATTTCCTTCATATTTTATTCATGAAAAAGACATAGTGTTTTCTATAGAAGCTTAGAAAAGGGTGTTTTTAGACTTTTCCGAGTCACAAAACCACCACTCGTGTTCTTTATTCGATCGAACTTGGAGAAAATGGTGTAATGAAGGGAATCATAAACTTTGCAGAAGTTTCATAGTAACAGTTTATGCAGCCACACTATTGATAGCCAGAATCTCGATAACGATTCATATGGTCAGTTCCATTCTGTACTCCTATAAAGTTTTGTATTACTAACTTTATCTCACGTGCATTCTGTATTTCTCAGAAAATTACTCGTTCCTTGCTTCATTCAAGATAAAATCTATCTTTTTATTTCAATGCACGTTTTATACCCTATCTTAATCCTCAGTTGGCATATGGCGTCAGATTGACCCCAGCGAGAAAAATTGTTATTACAAAAAAAGCTACTGGTAATGAATATTTTCATTTGGCAATTTTTTGAGAACATCTTCAGAAGTTTTTTTAATAAATGATTCAGGTTATTTAACCCTTAGCTGCCACACTTCCCTGGAATCACATAGTTTCCACAATAGCTAAAAACAGGTATGCCAACTAAGGGTTAAAAAGTGATGTTACCATTATCGAAAACATTGTTGTCGAAAATCTGATTGGTTTAGAAATTGCGTGAATTGTGTGAATATACCGAATTTGCTGTCACGGTATTTCAAGGAATTTTATGAAATTTATTGTGATTTTCAGAAATTTTAAGGGATTTTACCAGTTGTTGGGGTTTTATAGAATCTTAAGAAATTTAAAGGGTTTTGGCAAGTTTTAATTAGATTTTCAGAAATGTTGAAGTATTTAACGAAATTTTAAATAATTTTAAGGAATATCAAGTGATTTTACGAAATTTAAAGGAATTTTGAGAGATTTCATGGGATTATAAAGTAATTTTATGGGATTTGACGATATTTTGTTGAATTTTAAGTAATTTGAAGAACTTTTAATAAAAGTTTAAAGGAAGGAGGATGAATTAAAAGGAGAAGAGAATTTAAGACATTTTAGGAAATTTCATTGGATTTTCAGATATTTTAAGAAGTTTAATGAGATTTCATGGAATTTTGAATAATGTTAATCAATTTAAAAGGGTTTTACGAAATTTATTGAGATTTTAGAGTTATTAAGTGATTTCTCGGTGTTTCGAGGAATTTTATGAAATTTTAAGGGATTTAAAGATATTTTGTAGGATATCAAGTAATTTTAGGGACATAAGGGATGTTACGAAATTTTAAGTAATTTTAAGAGATTTTATGATATTTCATGGGATATTAAGTTATTTTAAGGATTTTTATTTTAGAAATTTTAAGGGATTTGGTGAGATTTCATTGGATTTTTAAGAATTTTAATGTATTTAACGAGACTTCCTGGAATTTTTAGTAATTGTCAAATATTTAATGGGACTTCATGTGTTTTTGAGTAATTTTAAGGGATATAACGATAGGTTGTGGAATTTTAAGGAATATCAAGTGATTTTACGAAATTTGAAGGAATTTCACCAGATTTTAATGGATATTGAAAGGATTTTAAGGAATTTTATTAAACTTATAGAGATTCCTGAAATTAGACAAGGAATGACAAGTTTCTATATTTCAAAAATTATAAATTCTCAATTATTTTGTACAATACTTTTGAAATCTCTTAAAACATTTTAAAATCCTTTGATTTGAAATTTTTTTGAATCCTTCTGAGTCTTGTTAACAAAAGGTGTACAAAAACGAGAAATTAATCGCGAGCAGAGCGTGCGGATCATAGTTGCTAGTTTAGAAAAAAATTGAGGTTGAAGAAACAGGTTTTTAATTGTTTTTTAAAAGGTGTTTGCGTTATGATTGTGCTTTTGGGAGACAATTTATTCTTTAATTTTTAATGTTTTAATTCACGCTAAATCCTAAAAACTAATTAATGTTAACGATTTGTGTCTGTTATTATATTCACGTCCAAGTATGGGAGGAAATTGAAACTTGTATCGATCAAAGTGTGTGTTAGAATCCAGATATGAGGTATTGTCCATTTATACCAACGCTACAAATAGTCGTTCCTACACTGAAACTAAATATCCCTTCAACGATATTAAGGGCATGTGTTACTTACCATATGAGCAAATTTAGATAACCCGGGTTTTTTTTCCACAATTTTTACTTTTTCAAAAAAAAATAGTGCACAGCCGCCAAGAACATCAACACGGATAGCTGTGCACTATTATTTTTTTGAAAAAGTAAAAATAGCAGAAAAAAACCCGGGTTATCTAAATTTGTTCATTTGGTAAGTAACACATGCCCTTAATTAATTCAGATTGCATCAGTCGAGGAGCCAAATCTCCGAACAGATGAGAAATGTGAATAATTTTATGAGTTGTAAGCCAAATATCAGTTTCAAAATAGAAACATAAAATTAAAAAAAAAACTCATTTGTGCATAATTTAAAGAGTTTTAAATTTAAATACTGTTTTTTGTTTTTTTTTTTGTTTTTGAGAAATGAAAATCCATTTTTGTTACCATACAAAATGGAGCTAATTTCTTTTGAATTTTAATTCAAATAGACATAGACACTAAAGTTCATGTCGAACTCTTTGGTAATCGGCTTACGTACGCAGACTGTAATCCACCATTTCGATCCACTAATCTGTGTATCCAAGCGCATAAAGCCTTAGAGAACTACACAAATCGAAAATTGGAGTGCTTAATGTGTTTTAAAGTATGTACTTTTATTAGAGTTTCAGGGTGGATATTATATGCTGTTTAGCTTTTCAATCAAATGAACTGTTGTGTAAATTTACTCAAGCTTATCTTCCCCACATATTACTTAAATTACAATATAAGTTAGAAATGCGCTGGATTTTGAGTGAAATTTAAAAAAGATCTTGAAAATTCCCCATGCAATATAATGTTGAGTACCTAGTTAACAAATTGACTCCACCTAATAAGGATTTTAAGTTATTGTCGAAACTATGGAATGTAATGCACTTTTATCGAAAAAAATGGATGTGAGATTTTATTAGAAAATTTTTACGAGGTCACTCACCCGATGTACAGAGTTTCAGGCAATAAATTTTCCATAATGTTCGACGATTTCGTAACGTATAAACTAAACATAAAGTCAAACCTCGATATCAGAGTATTAAATCAATATGTAATTTTAGTAACACACCCAATTCTCAAGTGCACAGTGTTCATAAAATCGAGGTTAAATTTATATTTAGTGGTTTTCTAAGTCTTGAAGAAAAATTTCAGTCTTGAAGATACGTATTACTGTTACTGAAATTATTAGAGATATTTTTAATCCACTCAGTCATTTTTCAGAGGCAGAATTTTGAAGATTTATAATTATGATTCTTATATACGTATTATATATTTTATATTCTTTGTGTTTAATAAACTAAACAAGTCTGCGATTTATTACTGACCAAGAAAGGTTCTATCAATCTTAGATTTATCTTGCCAAGGCGAGAGAAGTACTGCAGGCTTAAAAATTAAATCCCATTACTCACAAGCCTCCAGAGGATAATTTCGTCTGAAGAGTAAAAATTATTATGAAATTTATTGCATATTAACTTATATTTTACTGATGAATTCTAAATTTTGGACAATAATTTTAATTTTTTTAATTTTTCTTACAGAATCCTGTCACTGCAGATGGATATTTATTTAGAGTCATCACTAAAGGTAATTGAAAATCTTTCTATTAATAATACTAAAGTATGAATATTTTCAACTCCGGTTTTTTAAAAGTTTACGAATTAACCTATATTAATGAAGGCCATGAAATTAATTATTTTATTAAGGTAAGTTCATACCAAAATGCAATTTAGCTTCGTAAGATTGGACAAGCAAATAATTCCCCTTTTTGAAATATATTAAATTTTTATAGAAACTCGAGAGAATTCGGGTGAAAAATATATTTGAATTTAAAATTAAAAAATTGCAACAGGAAGGAGATTCCTACATTTGAAGAACTTTAAAATGGATTTTCCATTTCCTTTTCCATGCTTACCAATAATAAGTACACTACAGTAGAATCAGAACTAGATTGTAGCTATTCAAACCGTGTCTTTCATATGCAATTTTGCTGGATATTCTTTGCAAGCAAATATCATAAAAAGGGAATAAAAATATTTCGTTTGTAAAAGTGGGATAAAAAATTCTTCAGAGTAAAAATGGGACAAAATGAATTCTCAAGCAAAAGCGGAACAGGGAGAACCAATCAGAGATCGTATTGGCATTCCCTTTTTGCTTTGAGAATTCATTTTGTCCCACTTTTACTCTGAAAAATTTTTATCCCACTTTTAGAAACGAAATATTTTTATCCACTTTTTACTTTCAGCCTTACATAGTAATAAATAAATGAGGAAAAGAATCATAAAAGTAAAATAACACAAGAATACAAAGTTATAAAATGGTTAAGTAAATTAGATTTTTTTTTCTTTGAGTATATAAACTCATCCTCAACTTCTAGTAGTAATTTGAAGACAATGCGAAGTGATTAGCACAGTTGAAAAGACTTAAGAGGCGCCCTCGGGACTTACAATCTTGAGTCAATCAGTTCGAGGGAGTTTACATTTGAAACCACTAAGTCGATGAGACCACAAACTAGTGCAATTTTATTCCGGATATACATCTGGAAGTCTGGTTAAATTATAAACATCAATAGCTCTATTATTGTTACAATTTGTAAAATAGAAATGATGAAGATCATAAATATTCGCAGGCTTTAAACTGATTACCGGTTGCGAGAAGCTAACATCCTTTTTTTATATATGTATATCGTGGATGTCGAGAAAAATTCTAAAGAAAAAAATATATATAGAGATTTTTAATTTTAGTAAGATTAGATCCCGAGTAAAGTATAAAACTATATTGTCTTGAGCAAAAAAAAGTAACAAAACGTAGCAAAAGTGGAGTAGTTTTGAAGTTTGTAATTTAAGATACAGACTCAATATTAAGGAAAACAAATTTTGCAAACTTTTGAGAAAACTATCAAACTTTCGAGAGACTACTATTTCTTTATCCAAAGGTAAAAGTTTGAAGCTTTATCCAAATCTTGATTTGGAACAGTTTATTTTTGCGAACAGGATTGAAAGTTTTTGAACTCCATATTATGTCTTAAAAGTTAGAGTCCTAGGGTAAATTACTCCCCTAAACTAGGGAAATTTCTGGTGGAAAGAGAACGATTTTCGACGAGTGTGAAATGTGACAAGTCAAAATCGATTTCTGCCCGAGTTCACAAAATTCTTTTTATCCCATCCTCTCTTAAAAGTTGGCTTTTTTAAAGCTTGTTTTTAAAGCTTTTTTTTAAAGCTTGTTTATAGTGGTTAATTTCAGGCTATTGGCAGAAACTTTTGTGCGCCAAGGGCCTGGAAATCAACTACTTTTAACCGCTCTACAGGCATGAAAAGGCTAACTTTTAGAAGGGGTTGGACAAAAAATAAATTAATATCCACATTATTGTAAAAACTATAGAAAACTTCTCAAACCTTAGAAAGGGGTAGTAAAATATCAAAGGAATACTCCACGCAGAAATTCGTTCAAGAAAATCGATAAATTTTAATCTCGAGTTCCCTATATCAAATATTTACAACTTTTTACTCTGATTTTATTGAAATTTTCAATAAAATCAAGCGACGATTATTAAAAAGGCATTTTCATTTCGTGAAATGAAAGGCATTTCATTTCGAAATTAAAATCGAAGCATGGTCAAACGTTCTTTGAATGATGGCATTGTTTTTGTTTAGACTCCGATGGAAGATTAACACGTTAAAATGGGCGATACATATTTAATGAATTCACGGTTACTGAACGTGTTTAATGAAGCGGTAGTTATTGGAAAAACTTTGATTTTGATTGTTGTCACTGCGTCGTGGACAACAAAGAATACGGAATAATCAGGTAGTTCATTGCATTCATTCATTCATTATTTGGTGCATGCAATCTTAATTTCGGTTTCCGCTTTCAGACTATGGAAATGGAACTTATAATTGGAGTGCTTTAACAATATCATATCTCCTACGTGAGTGTTATAGTACCCACTTAAATCTCATAATATTTTATAAGGGTAACAAATTTGTGCTCACTGACGTATAAACGGGACCTCGTTAGTTAAATAATAATAACCCATATTCATATATACCATACAAGGATCAGCGTATAAAGTTTCTCTTGGAATACATAACTCTTGTGATTATAATGTGTTTTTGTTGTTGATTCGCTAGAGCAATATAATTGTAATATTCAATTATATTATTATTATTAGGGCTAAAAATACGGAATTTTATTTTATGAAGACGCTTTTATTTTTATTTTAACACAAAGTATAAAATTGTTTAAAATTTATTGAAAATCGTCTATCCATTGGATTTTGGTATTATCTTTGAGCAGGACTGAAATAATTATCTGTTACATTTATCACTATTCTAAGAATTCTAACTGTTCTGCCTTCGTATAGGGATTCCATTTGAAGCCTTAGAACACCTTGACCGGCTCGTATAAATTAAAAACTTTTTACCTTACTTTACTTGAGAAAAAGTAGGACTCCTTTTTTTATTAATTTTTCAGATAGGATTTTTCAAATATTATCTCTTTAAAGAATTTAATTTCGTAAAAAGGAAAGTTGATACTTGAATTCTTTGTTAACATGCCATCATATGCAATTTATATTTAAAATGAAGGAATACTTGAAATTTATCCTCGAATTTTAAAAGTACATCACGAATAGCATTTTATCAGAAGTATAAACTGACTTCAGCATAGGAATTTTATGGCTGTGACGGTTGTAAAATTGACACAGAAAATATATCTTTCATCTTTTACGTATCAATGTCCGGTTGAATTTCGAACGTCGTATTTCTCCTCGATAGCTTTCTTTGCCATTAGTATCAGCTTTTGACTTCTGTCTTTTGCATAAATAATTAAATTCCTTCACTGAAAGAGCATGCAATATGCAAAACCACAGAGAGTTTCTTATAAAGTATTCTGGTTGCCTTTCAGTTTCGAGACTCTATCGATCTAGTAAGGTTTTAGATTCAAAGTTCCGCTCTGCCAGCCTATGAATTATTATTAGGAAAATGGCTTCCTGTCCTATTAACACCTACCTACTATGAATGATTTTTAAGTCAAATAAATCTTGTATCTCTGTTTGCCATTTGAAGTTCAGATTCTCTGGAAATTGAAAAGGAACTTAGTGAAAATCAATTAAACTTTTGGTAGATTACAAAATTTGATAGATTTAATCTTAGAATAAAATTTGTTTGTATGAAAGACATTTTTTTCTGAGTGAATGTATGTTTTTTTCTTTTTGAATGTATCGACACTTTTCTATATTATTTCCGGTTTGAAAAAACTTCCCCAGATAATTAAAACAATAAGGAAAGTCAATCTTATAAAGCTGAAAATATTTTTATCTGATACTTGCAATTCCTTAAAATCACTTAAAATATTTTGAAATCCTTGAAATCCCTTGAAATTCTTTAAAATCATTCAAAATATCTTGAAATCTTTTTAATTGCAAAAGAAATTTCTTTAAATTTTTCAATTTCATCTTGATATCGAATTCTTTTGAATCCTTTGCAATTTACCTTGAATTATTTTTTAATTCTTCTGAATTCGCCCAAAATTTTCTTAAATTCGCCTTGATTTGTTTTAAATTCTTGTTATTTCTTTAGCATTCTTTTAGATCCTTTTTAATTCTTTTAAATTCTTTTGAATTCGTTCGAATTTCGCCTGAATTTTGTCTGTGATGACTTTATATACATATATCGTACTGGTAGAGAGCAATTTGCTGCTCTAAAGGGCTAATTGAATGCTTGCCACTATCTTAAACCCGAGAAAGCTCGAAGAGGTCAATATAGTGGCAGGTGACGAAATTCCTAGACAAGTGGACGGTTTGATGTGTTTATAGTCAACAGATTCTACAAATTGACGACGCGCTATCTGTACTTCCCTTGTGATATATGCTATATGTACATTATAACTGGAGTCTCGAAGTGAAATCGATCGAATTCATCATGATGCGATGCACCCGTTATCATCGCCGCGGTTAGGCGTTCCGGCGTACTACCGCTATCAACCTGACAACTCTCAGTGCGCGACGCGATCTCATAGCGTTCGGATCGCGCGTGCTTTTGTTCAATACAAGAAGCTTTTCCCGCTCAGTTTATTTATCACGTGTCAAAACAAACAACAACCGCTTCAAATCCAATAAACCTCTTTAAATTATTCTAGTCTAAACCAAAAATCTTATGCTAATTGTGTTCATTGCGTAATTGTGTCAGTGATAATCATCATTCTTGATTGGAAAAATGAAGATAATCTTGATTTTTTAAGTGATTTTATAACTTTGATAAATGGTGAATACCTTACTGGATTTAAACAATTCTTTTAAAAAATATACGAAAATAGTGTGCCACGGGGATTAATATTATTCTTCAAAATTTCTCCTTCATGTATATTTTCTTTTATCATTTCATACTAAAATTCTCAAAATGTTGAACACATCACTTCGCATTCATTAAAAAAAAGAAAAAAGACATTCTTTGACGGCTCTTTTTTGTTTCACTGTTATCCCTGCGCAAAATACACTTTTTAAAACTCCAAGCATTTCATCAAAGAACCAAAGGACCACTCTTTTTCTCTTTGTTATTCTTTCGCTCAACTTTTTCCCTCTTAATTTTTAATAGCGTCCAAGTTTAGCCTGCGGGCAGCCCTTATAAATATTCAAGGGAAAGGAAATATATAATGAAAAAGCCGGAATTAGAGTTAGTATTCGATATTCGATAACTCCGCATAACATTTCCCGAGTCATCTTTGACAAATTATCTCTTTTTGCCTACGGCAACATACGGCTCACATTTCCCGCCATAATCATAACACGGGAAACCCGTCCTGGCTGATTTGCAAGGGTTCTATGTGAATATTATTAATATTATGCACTCTGGGCGAAAGTGTATAATTACAACTTACATTGAGTTTTAATTAACTTTAGCGAATTGAAATAATAAAAAGCTCTTGAATTTGAAGTGGTCATGTAAATTTTACACACTTATATTATAGAAAAAATTGTTATTTCGTACTCCATTTCATAAATTATTGCAATAAGTAATTTCAATGAGAGACATAATATGCTTTCATTATTCTACTCTTAAACCTCATAAATCCTTTTTATCTTCTTCCATATTTTCGGGAAAATAATCGCTGAAAAGTGCATTAGCGGAGAGTCGGCTAGCCGCTAGCCCGACTCCTTAAGCTTTTTTTTTTAATAGATCACACTAAATCCCAGGGTGTCAATTTTTGATCCAAAAGTGGATCAAAGCGTTGCATAATAAAAAAAAAAAAAAACAATTGACATCTACGTAGAAATATGTAAATGTAGTTCTGACTTTTCAATTTTTTTTTCTATTGTGCAACACTTTGATCCAATTTTGGATCAAAATTTGACAACTGGGACAGTATATTAGTGTTCAATAATTATAACGTGTTTCGAGTCATTTAACGAATCATTACAGGAATCTTTTCAAAAATTAAAAACAAGTTTCTGTTAGTTTTTATAAACAAATCTATGATCATAATTTATATACAAACTCTGAGAGTAGATAACCTTTTGACTTCCAAGAGAAGTTCTTTTACTTATCAGTTGTTTAGACTAGAAATAAAAAAAAAATTCATATTCAAAGATTTTTAACACAAAATTAAGTAGGTATTCGCTCTTACCAAAATAAATGTATGTTATAATATATTTTACTAATATAAAACAGGGTGTCCAGCGTGTGGGAAAAGTGGGAATTGTACGGGAATTTTATTGGTGCGGGAAATGTATGGGAAATGTACGGGATTTTTTATTTGATGCGGGAATTT
>JAUESH010013365.1:0-14575 GCA_032275165.1 Synergus magnus
ATTTTAAAAGGTTTCTGAGAGTTTTAAGAAATCTTAACGAATTTTAATAAAGGATTTCGAAAGTTATCGTGAAATTTGTTTGCGCCATTTAAAAAACTATTATTATCTGGAAGCAAAGTGCTCATTGATTGAGCACAAAAGTCGATACAACTTCACAGCTATCTTTTTATTTTTTTAGAGTTAACTTTTGAAGGTAGAAAGAATAAAAAAATCAGAGGTCGCTAATTTCTTTCGCAAGCATAGAATACAGAAAGGTAATAAAATAAAAAAAAGAGGGAAGCATCATTCTGCAGCCTGTATACTCGTAGATATACTAATGCATGAAGGAAGGGTAAATCTTGGAGAAATCGAAATTGCAGGTTTTTGGTGAAACGTTGGACTGGTTGAACGTGACCAGGTTCAGAAAAATAGGGCAGCCTTCTCTCTTGCCAAGATAAATAGGATATTCCAGGATAAATGCTTACCTACGTGCTTTCGAAGGGGTATATCGACTGCTCAAGACTACTGCTGCTCGACGCGCTGTGAATTTACGTGAAAAAGAGACCACGGAGTACTTGGTAACACCGTAACTTGAATAGAAGCTCACCTTACGAGTGTGTGACTTCGCAAAAGCAGTTCGTGAATTAAATGAACCGAATAATTGCTCTAGCTCGAGTTTCAAGGTCTAAGAATAAATTTACTCGTTTACCAATGTAAAAAGAGATTTTTTTCTCTAACTAAAAGCTCATTTGAACTTTTCATTATGTCGGTTGATTATCTTAAAGTACGCTACTTGATTATCGTTTGATGACCGTTTTTACTTGAAAGAAGTTATTATTTGCTTGTTTCAATGAACCGATGTTCTTGAATGAAGAAAATAAAAGACTCACCAAAATTATTTGAAACAGTTTATTGAATCAATGTATTCCGTTATTGATTGAAGTTTCATCTCTAAAAAGAACCTCATCAAATTCCATGAAATCCTTAAAAATTCAACAAAACCTTTTAAAAATCAGCAACATCTAACATCAGGAACATCTAACTATTCAAAAGCGCTTAAAAGAGAATGATTCATTGTCAGAATGAGTCACAGGACAAGGCTCGAAGGGTGACTAAGTAGATTTTGAAGGAGCTGGGGTAAGGGAATTGAAAAATGTAAAAACAAAGTTAAGAGGGAGAGATGCAATTCTACTGTTTTTACGACAGCTCTAGGCCTTGAAATAAAAAATTCTCGTAACGACTGGTACTAACTTCCGTTACTTTAACAATATACATATATATATATTATACGTTCTGCAATTATGTGCGTCTCGAGTTCCTATGGAAGCGAAGCAAACGCAGTGCTGGAGTGACCATAAAAGGCAAAAAAATGACTAAAGTCAATGAAACATTAGGGCAACATTATAACATTATACCATTCGTAATGGGCAACTTAAAGCAGTGCCACTGTTGATGTAATTGCAGCAAATAAAGCCGGAGAAAGACTTAATTTTTTTTCCTTTGAGGTACACGAGTGTAAATAAAGAAATCTTTTTGTTCCTCTAGGAAAATTCACTAAGGCATTCGGCTTCTCCTTTACTTTTGCATCCGGTTTTTCACGCCTGAAACTATATCGCTCTTCCGGAATTCGTGCGACGAATACAGTGTCGTCGGGTGAAAGCGTTGGTGAAATATTTACAGTTCGGAAGGCGAGTTTTCCGCGAGTGAAACAGGATTGTAGGAGTTCGTCGAATATTTAAGGGTAACTGTAGGATGAAACTATGAGAGAAGATGTCTCTCAGTTATGAACGGTTTGTTATTTACTTGTAGATAAAAATATCTCTTAAACTAAACAGGTGATTTCCGGTATCAGAATTTCTTCTGAAAAGTAAGCACGTATTCATTTTATTATAATTGAGTCTATAATTTGAAGAACAGTTAAAATCTTCATCAATACGATAACATACGATGCACGTGAATATGAAATTTGACAGCGTACCCATGGATAGGCATTTTACACGGCTAATGACGATCCTCTAAAGTTCTGTCGACAATTTCGAAAACGCGAACTCGTAAACTGTATGATCGAATCAACCGTACTCATCATTCCCCTCATCGTTTCAATTTTTCACGCAGCTTTTCGGCCAGTATCACGTGGATATTTTTGCATAGTCCAGGACGCTTTTCAGTTTCACGCAGCGGTGGGCTTTGTTAAACTCCGCGGAACCGGAAGTCACCGATCACTGATTTGTTTACATCAGAGCTATACATTGTTTCCATGTTTCGAAATATTATTTTACAACAGCTGAAAGTTAGTTCTGCGTTTTTTCTAGGAAAATAGCATAGTAATGGAAAAAATTAACAGTCACTCCCAAAGTAAGGATTACATTTTTGAGCAAGTTGGAAGTAAAAAGATAGAAGTAAAAAGATAGAAAGTCTATCTATTTGAATCTTTTTCAATCTTCAGGATTGAAATAGAGAAAGGAAAAATGTATCCAAATGTATCCTTCCCTATCCAAGCCAATCTATTTCAATCTCTTTTTTATTCTACAATAATCACCTTCCTTTTGAATCTCAATATTTCTATATTTCTGTATCCTTCGTCTATCTTTGCCAATAATTTACTATCCTCCACTTATCCACGCCAATCATTCCTTATTCTCCGCCTATCCACGCCAATCTTTTTCTATCCCTTTTGCAATCTACTGCCATGCCTATCTTTTTAAATCCCAACTTTCCTATCCATGTCTATTCTTTCTCTAATCATTTGAATCCCCACATATCTCTAATACAATCTAATGACGGATACACACAAAGATAGAAAAAGATAGCGTTTGATGAATGAAAAGTATGTACTTGGGAGGGATAGAAAATCTCTATCCTTTTTCTATCCAAAAATTTCTATCTTTTTCTATCTTTTTACTTCCAACAGGGGCCTTAATCACTTCTTATTCATTAGTTTTTCTAAATGGGACTCCGCTGCTGAGCTTGACTTGACTCTCATTTTATAAATTGCATGCAGAAGTCATGTTACCGCAGGTTTACTTATCGTTGTTTAGATCTGTACGTAAAAGATCAATAGAAATGGGAAGAACTCGGAAAATAAAAGAAATTAGAGCAAGTGTCTGAAAGTAAAAGTTGAAGAAGCGCAAGCTACTCAAGCTAGCTGGTTTCTGAAGTTTGCAGAATGCCGAAAAGAAACTAATCGAAGAACGCGAAAGCGGAAGCCTCTCATCCAAAGTTCCTATTGACTTAGTAAAGTTTAGATTACCGCGCGGATAAGACGCAGGTAGAATCAACGTTCAGACTGCGCATTTTCAGATACATGTGAAACTTTCCGCGGGTGCTCGCGGCGCTTTTTGGAACAGTGTTTGCAAAAGCTGCAACGAATTGTAACACTTCTATATCACACGATTCGAAATGGTTCAGTAAGGATTATTTTTCGATACTTTATTCATACAATTTACTAGAAAACAAAAAAATCCTCTCTAAAAAATGTGATGTAACGAAATGTCTCGAAAATCTCGAATACATTGTTGTTGCAAACCTAATTGGCTTTTGAACGACCTGAAGTTGTAAAAAGTAAAAAAAAATCATCGATATTCATTAAAATATAGTATTTCAAATTTAATTATTACCCGCTCGTTTATCATAGATTATCAGTGATAATTCTAGTATAATAATAATTATTAATGATGTGGTAAAATAAATGTGTTGATATGATCATCAAATATAACTTTTATTGTTTACAACTGAAAATGATTTGATCGCTTGAAACATCGCGATGGGTAGGATCTTCCGGTTTGGTGAAAAATAATATTCTCGATCGGTGATCATTAAATTATATGAGGTAATCACTAATGGGCTTGCAATAGCACGTTGCACGAAATCACATTCAAATTTCATTGTTTACGAAACACAATTGTAGGGCGGAATTAATGTGTCGATGGCACATGATTAGCATTATTAATGCTCGATAGTCACACACAACGTGCAATAAACAATTGTCTGCTCGTGATGCGGGATTGCTGGCCTGTACAGACTTTACTGTTGGCCATTGTTTTCCAGCCGAAAGAAATTATAAACGAATTCAACAATAGGTGAGCCCAGAAAAAGCTGTGACAGTTGGCGAAGGATGAAGAAATTTAAATATATAACGTCGGCGGCTGTAGATCAGAATTCCGTTATTGTTCGAAATTTTTGAGAATAATATGAATAATATCCCAACTCGTATAGTGGAGGAGCAGAATATAATTAGAATAGAAGCAAGAGAAATTGGAAAATGTAGTTTTAAGATTTTGGGAGAGAAAGTAGAGGTATCAAAAAATAATTGTTAACTTTTCATCTTGTCTGGCCATAACCAGACATCACTACTCTCTAGCTAAATCTGAATTAGTGAAAAGTCGGTCACTAATTTACTTTAGTTCATATTTTTACTAATTTTTAGTTGCATTTCATTATTTCATTTAGTAGTTTTCAACTTTTCACTAAAGTTTTAGGCAAAAATGATTAACAATTAGTAGAATTTTTCAATAAAGTAAATGAGTGACCGACTTTTCACTAATTCATCAGATTTAGAGAGTACTAATTCGGAATAGTGCTATTCATGATCGTTTTTTCTTAATTGAAAAATCAATACATTTCTCTTGTTCATATATTTACTAGATAAATTAGATATTATTTTTTAAATTGAACAGGTCGATAGACTGTAATATGACGCGTTCGAAACGACTATCTATGGTTCACGGTTCACCCTTTATTCGATTTCGTTGCTCAACTGCCAACTACTCCCAATTTCAAAGTTGGGTTGCTTTGCTTGACCTCTCGTACCTAATTGGCCTTCGGTGAGTAAGTCTCTGGGCTTCATTACGCAAATTGACTGTCCGTTAAGTGGTGCTCGTATCAAAGTTGAAACCGCGACTAATGTGTGTATGTCTCCACAATTATGACGCATGATCAATTATGACCGATTATATTATGTACTTACTCAACAAAAATTATATATAAATCACTCACTCTAAGTTCAAATAAACATCTTTTAATAATAACGGATGATAAAAACTCATGATAAAGGTCAATAACAGCCTCTGGGAACATTCAACCAACCCATAGAAAAAATTGTGAGATTTTTGAAGACAAAGGATTTGCACCCGAACGCATCTAGTTCCCGTTTTTGTGTTGACAGGGGTATAAAAAAACTTAGTTCGTAAACGTACTGGGATGAGACGAAAGCGGAATGGTTCGCAGGTATTTCAACTTTTCTCATATCGTTCGTTATTACCCGTGGAGTTATACCTCGTGATGCGGATGAGTAAAATTAATGACTCCCATTTGGAATTATTTCCACAAAGTATCTCTCTCGTCCACTTTTTTCTTTTTGTCGCAATCATACGGATTTAATTGTTGTTATGAAAATCAAAAAGATTCGAAATCCTTCATTCGTCAATGCACATCTTTGTATATGCACAGAAAATAATTAATGCAATTTATAGTTTTTAGTTTCTTAAAAAAAAGAAGGAAGTTCTCTAAATTGCACTACTCTCTAAAAAGAATGTAGTGCCATTTAGTAAACAAAAGCTCTAGGTTACAAAAAACGGTTCTCTAATTAGTAGACAGACTCTGAGGGGTAAATTAACTTCCTCTAAAGAAGTAAAAACGGAAAGAGCAGAGAAGAGCCCACTCGAGATGAAGCTCGACAAATAAACGACAGGTAGGTGAGAGTGTAGATGGCCTTGCTACAATCGCACGAGCGCTATAAATCTATATTTAGACATGAGCAAAAAACTAATACTTCTACAATTTCCGCAAAAAGATGCAAAAACCTCGAGAGGTGCACTGTGGCGCTCGTAATGCATCATAATACTATTTGCCACTGTTACATGATGCCAGTAAGAGCAGAGGGAAAAAGAAATTTATAGAACACCAAAAAAGTGCCACGCTCTAAAAACTTCATCTGCAAGCCAACTTTTGCATATCCCACTCTCCGTTCATTCATACGAGTTTAAAAAAAGATATGAAGAATAGGAAAAATTTGATACTATTTTTGCTTCTTTGTAAATGTATAAGAGGCGTATATTTGAAAGACTTTGTGGGAATAGCAATGAGGCTACGAAAAATGGTGAAACTGGAGGAAAATTCAGTTGAAAGTTTCATGTTTCCGTAAATAGCGCAAAAGAAAAAGGTTGCGTGTATAGTTTAGTGAATTTTTAAACTGAATTAATTTTAACATGGAAAGTGTTTTGTTTTACTTCTTACAACTTCAAATCATTCAAATGCCAATCAGGTTTGCAACAACAATGTATGCGAGATTTTCGAGACATTTCGTTGCACCAATTTTTTAGAGAGGAATTTCAAAAGGTTTTCAGGAATCTTAAGGGATTTTTACGATTTTCAAGTGATGTTTACGATATTCAAAAGATATCATGGATATCATGGAATTTCCTTTTTTCTTTGCAACATATGTTTGATGGATTTTTATCGATTACAGGTTTTAGATCATTTATACTCTAAACAAAGTTTTCGTTGATGTAAAGTCTGCATTATTTGGTGAATCCATACACGATTGCAATCCGCGTGCCTGGCTATGTATCGATTCACGTTGGGGTGGATTTACCCTTCTGGCAGAGGATCATTGTCGTGATTGCAAATTTGTGGATGCCGAGGTTGCTTCTGCTCAAACAGAGCGAGACAGGGAAAGCATTTGCGCACAAGTTTCGAATATGAGTACAGTGCGTCCATCAACGGATTCAGGATATATTGTCTCTGAGCATGAGTGACACTACATTGTGCATGCTATGCAAGAGGAAGTCCTTAATTAAAAATCCACCTCTTGTGTTCAATTAATCCTCGACATTATAAGTAACAACCACTAGCAACCAAAAATAACAATGTTAATAACGATTAATAAAAACATTGGCATAGATTATTAAAACCATGTAACTCGGGGTTACGAAAGCCTTAAAAATCAAAAACATATTATTATGCAGCTACTTTTCGTTGTTCTTCCTTCTTCTCCAAAGGAGTCACGATACATAGTGTCATGTTTCCTAGGATAGTGCTTTTGATTATCTAATATCTACTGACGTTACTCAGGTAGCTTTGTCGTATTAGATCATAAGGATGCTAATTAAAACTTTTCGATTGTGCTAACATCGAGGTAATGCGGGTTTGTGGAATGGATATGTTTGACTCCATCACAAAATACAAGATAATTCAAAAGGATATACCTAACTTTAACCCAACTATGTTGTTGCTTAGACAATTAATAAAGTAGACGCGGATTTCCATAAATTATTTAATTAATTTCTGAACAGTGGTTATTAAAAGTTTTAAGTTTTACACATCTGAGATGTTTTAAAATTTTTATTAAAAAGAGCAGCAAAACCTCAAGAACGTTGAAGTTAAGAGGAAAGAAATGAAGAATAAGTAGAACAAGCGGAGAAAAAAAGGAAAAATGGAGGATTTTAGTAAAAAATATGTGAAGAAAAAAAAGGGAAAGTGCCCTACATTCTTCTGGAAGGGTTTCTGCGAGGTTCCTGTTTTCCATTCTTTTCTTGTTGGTTCATAATTCCATTCCCCAGAAGATCAGCGGTGGCCTTATTGCCTCATGAATATGTATGAATGAGATGCTTCTCAGGACCGTATCTAGTGGGAAGTCGTTACTGAAGAGCTCAGGGAACGGTATTGTCTTTAACTACGATTCAAGATAATTAATGACTTAATAAGTTTGAGATAACAATATGTATATATTAAAGAGGTGCAGATCGAAACTTACAAAATGCAATATCAGAACAAGCAACCAGAAAATGCTGCAAAAATTTTGCTGCAATATAGTCTGACAATATTTATCCGATTGTGTAATAAGTATGACTAATTTGGGTCGAACTCAGAATAGCCTGCGGCAACCTTTAAATCTCTGAAAGTATTCTGTCGGAAAACGCGCTGATGAAATGCAAAAGTTTTACCGCTCAATCATTTATTTCTGCACTTTCGCCATAGAATGAAGAAGTTTCACGCGTCGCCCATAGTCGTAAAATCGTACACATTCTGAAATACCGAAATATTTCTAAAATTTCAGTAAATTTCATAAAATTCGTATTTTTTGTCTTTATATAACCCTTTTGACAGTAATCGTTTTGACAACGAAAATAATCTGAAGATAGTTTTTAAATTCGGCCCAAAAAAAACCAATCAGGTTTTCGACAATAATGTCTTCGATATTTTCGAGATATATGGTAACATCACTATTTTTAAGATAGCAACTAATTTACAATCAATAAATATTATTTTTAATAGCTTCCTGAAATCGTATTGTCTGACTGGATGACAATTAGTTATGTAACTTTGCCACTTTAAAGTGAAGAAGTTACGTAATCGACCCTAAATATTTTACATGCAGACAATCAGGAAAGGAGAGTTTAAATTTAAAGTTTACGGTCGTCAATGAAAAGCCTGTTGCTTATCTGGGACATGCTTTGTAAATTATATAATCTTAAGACTGAATAATACTCAATACAGAATACAAAAGACATCATTATGTTTGCAAAATATATATGTAAGCACTGAATTTAACCCATCGACTTATAGATATGAACCGCTTACGCTGTGGAAGGAAGTGTAATAATGCGTCAGAGATCAGCAATGGTTTAACCAGTACTCAAGTAGTATTCCAACATCACTTACAGTGATATGTCATAGTCATATCTTCCTGACCGAAGATAATTCTCCTAGTCACAGCTTGAAATCTTCGAAACTTAAAAAACTGTTACTGAAATATTTACTTTTATTAAGACAATTGTATAAGCATTTGAATTAAAAACAGTAAAATATTTGGGACAATCATTGAATTAAAGATTAAGTATATGCATTAACTGTCTATCTTTATTACTCTCTGATAATAAAGATAAAAATCGTTAACTTTACAGCAAAGAGTGTTGTGCTAAGTATAAAAGACGCTGTCAAGAAAAGTTTAACGTCAAATAATTATTCTGAAGAATACAGAATAAAAGTTTAAGTATTGTGGGCGAACATCCGAAAGCGCGTTACCTCCGATTTCGTTTAGGGTAAGTATACTTACGTATTTTTACACGCTGATTACGAATATCATGGTGAAAATTTGCGCAAATGATATTTTCAAGGTCAAAATCCGAAAAACCGATTTTAACAAAAAAAAGTTATAGAGTTTGAATAAATACATCTTTTATATATATTTTATACATTTTTCCTTTAAAAGCATTATTTTTAGATAAAAATGAGATTATTAAGGAGTTGAACCTGTAAACAATCACAGAGGTGCGTTAAAGCACACCCCGTCCCATTTAAAATTTTTTTTCAGCTGGACTTAACATTTTTCCTAAATGAGAGATGCCGCAATGTGACAGGTCACATTTATATTAATAATATCAACTTTTTTTTTCTCGAAAAATAATAGTTTTTCGGGAAAAATGTATGGAATATAAAATATGCATTTTTTCCGTTCTACAATTTTTGCTGAAAATATTTTTGTCTAAAATTAATATTAATCGAGATAAAGTGTAAAAAAGTGAAAAAAATGACGTTTTTGTTAAGTACATCACATAATTTTGCTTTTTTTATTATAATTTTTCAGAAAAGAATGGAACGCTGGCAAGGTAAAACGGCGATAGTTACAGGAGCGGCTTCGGGCATTGGTGCGGCAATAACACGAGCATTACTTTCTAAAAGAATAAATGTAGTGGGTCTCGATATCCAATTCGAGCGCCTAAAAAAGACGGCTGAAGAGACTTGTAAAAAAAAAGATTTTGGAAAATTGTACCCGGTTCAATGTGATCTTTCCCAATATGATGACATAAAAAAAGCTTTTCTCTTTGTCGAAGAAACATTAGGCGGTGCAGACATTTTGGTGAATAATGCAGGAATTGCCAATTACACGAGAATCATTGGTAAGACTACAACGTGAGATCATTATTATTAATTATTAATTTCTAGTTTTGATAGCCGCATAAGAACCGGATAAAATTACAAACCACAATTAAGTGTTCAATTGATAAAAATGTTATATATTCTATTAGTATTTCCAGATATTCTTGGTATTCTTGACATTCAAAAATATTTCGACGTATTCCGAAGTATTCTTAAATATTCATTAAATAAATAAATAAATGTCATATTTTGACATGTTATATTCCCCGCTTTCCCTTTGCGCTCTACAAGAAATATCTAAACGATATATGTATCGAAGTATCTCTAAATTTTCTCATACATTATCAGCTCACGTTTTATTATACGTCTTATTAATGTTGAGCTTCCTATAAAAATTTTTCACATGTTTGGGTTGAAACTTTCTTTATCCGCGTATTTTTTTCTTCTTATCTTAATCCTTTTATCGACCATGTTGTAAAACTATCTGTGAAGTTGTATCAACTTTTGTGCTCATTCAATGAGCACTTTACTTCCTGGAATCAAATATGATTTGCTTTCGCATAGAGGAAGCATTAATTAATTAATTAAATATATTAATATTAGGTGATCCGATTCGTGTCAACACAAGAAATTTTTATTTTCATTACATCAGCTTTAAAATGTGATCATTTGAAAAGGTACAGTTGAAAAATCAATTTTTCAAAATTATAAATAACCAAAGCATTTTAAATGATTTTAAAAACTGTCAAGAAATTCCTTTTATTCCCAATTATTCCGATATATTTTCTCTATATTCCCGAATATTCTTTTGGGAATATATTCCTGGTACACGAAAACTCAGTGGTCAACCCCTCGGAAGCAAATACAGTCCCGTTTTCCGCTTTGAGCAAATTAATTTCGAGTTACGATTGTCAAATAAAATCCAGATAGAAATGGATATGTTTCCGAATAAAGAAAAAAGTTCAGCCAGCTCAACATATCTTCGAATCCTCCAAAATATTATTTGCTTAATTGAAGCGTTGAATTGTCCCGTATCTCATTTCCGTATCTTGGAAATCACATTTTAATGTATAAATTATTGCCAATGAGATGAAGCAGTATCACATATTTTCAATGTTATCATATAAACGAAATAGCAGCAAATATACAAGGCGTGCTTCACTTCAAACGAGATATCATTGAGCTAATTTTATGAGATACAATAATTGATACATATTGATCGCTTCTAAAATATTAATTGTCACAGTAAATTTATAATAATTTACCATCGATTACTTTATTTATTGTTGTTAATTAATTAATATTTCGGGTCAACATATTTTTGACGAAAAACAACAAAACCGACTGTGAAAAAATACCGAAAAAATAATTCCCGAAAATTCAAGTTCCACAATAAAAATATTACTGAAAATGTTTATTAACAAAATTTAAATATACTGCAAATATTTATTAAATTTTTGTTGAAAATTTCTCTAGTGTAAAGAGAAATATGTGCAGCTTGAGTACATCCGGTAAAAGCTGTAATAGGGGTACGAAAAAATGCTGACGAAAAGAAAAGTGAGATTGTATTGCCCTCAATTTCACTCCCCTTAATCAATTTTCAAGTCCAATATTTTCTTTAAATTACAAAAAATTTTAATTTTAGAGAGCGACAGGCAAACTTTTGAAAAATTACTAAATATTGACGTTCTCCTGATGGCGACGTGTATTAATAAATGTGTACGTTCGATGAGAGACCGAAAGGTTGAAGGACATATTTTCAATATCAACAGGTTTTGCTTTTCTTTAATTACTGCTCATTGAGTAAAGAAATTCATGAATATATCAATGTATTGTATTAAATTTATATAATATTACTTCTAGTCTCACGGGTCACATGATTCCTTCAGAAGTTTCTAAAGAAGAAGGAATCAATGGATGGAACCTGTATCCTGCTTGCAAACATGCAACAGTTGCAATGACGAAAAGTGTTCGTGAAGAAATTAAGGCCGTCAATGCTCCTATAAAAATAACAGTGAGTACAAACTGTCTGTAAATTCAGACTTCGCCTTTAAAATAAACAATAATTTTTAATTACAGAGCATTAGTCCAGGTATAGTGAAAACAGAGATTTGTCAAAATATTGAGGGACTGCAAAACTTTTTCAAGAAATCCCCATATATTTTACCAGAAGATATTGCAGATGCATTGATGTATGCATTGGGCACCCGCCCTGAAGTGCAGGTAAGAAATTATGAATTCATTGAAGAAATAATAATAATAATAATAATAATAATAATAATAATTCTTTTCTTTAGATTTCTGAAATGACTGTTCTAAGAACCGGAGAATAATATCATCAAAGCAAATATGTTATGCAAACTGGAAAACACTTGGACAAACGGGAAGATAATAATCATGGGATTACTATTTATGAACATAGTACATATGATTTCTTGAATTTTATTTAACTTTACGTTCAAAGTATGATAAGTGAAATACAAATCTTTACAAAGAATCGGATTAAAAAACCTCTGATTAAAAATATCTTGAAATCTTATGAAAATTCTGACACTCTTTTGAAACTTATTTTTCACATATTCCTATCTTAAAAAAGTGGTGTAACGAAATATCACGAAAATCTCGCATATGAAAATTGTCAAAATCCCTTAAAATTCCTAGAAACGTCTTGAAATTCCTCTCTAAAAAAACTGATGTAACGAAATGTCCCTAAAATCTTGCATACATTGTTGTTTCAAACCTGCTCTCTAAATTTAAATCAGTTTCTATGAAATTTTCATGTCCATTTTGCTCTCTCTTTTATAGCGTTATTAGTTATATTCATTTAAACTTTATAAATATCGTTCAAAAATCTCTGTAAACTGCAAAGAGAATCTTGCAGTAGCCCCGGATACTGTGGAGTCCCTTCGTAAATAACGAGATAATTTATGATCGTTACACAATGAGCGTCATAAATTGCATCGAGTTACCGGTCGACAGAGAGCGTGCCGTTATGCGCGGAACTCGTTCTCGCGTACCCATCGATATTTTACTGATCGAGAACGATGCGATACACGACCGGCATAATTTATCCGTTTTCAAATATGCGCGGTGATAAATTTACATATTTTAATAGAAATACCTAAACATGTCAGACTGGGCATAGGTAAATCTATTACATTGCGTACACCTACACATGTATACGTTTGGCGCCCTTTATTGATCGACATTGGAGTTTTTTCTCCCACGCAATTCTATTCCTGAAGATAGTGACGGGATGAGTCTTATCACACAGAAAATGAAGACTGTAAACATGATCTAGCAAAATCTGGAAAATTCGTTTACGGAAAGTCCAGGATTCCAGTGGAGACGTCGTACGTATTCGCGAGTACAAATTCGACTAGTGAAAATTCGCACTGAATCGTACAAGTGTAAATGTGGAAAGTCCGACCACTCGAGAAACACCGGGCACGTTTTCACGTAACGACCATCCTCCTCGTAACCACCTCTCGAGCCATAACATCGCGCTCTCGCATTACTTTTATTCGCAAACTGCTAGGAAACACAATGCTTAGAGCCCTTTGTCCAACCTTGCACTAGTCCATCCAATTCCACTGGCAGACATTACCTCTAATCACCGATGTTCAGATGAAAGTAATGTTTGCCATCGAATATTACTTTAATGTTCGCCGACCCTAACATTTTTTTGTTAAATATTACTTCCCACCTCCCACGTCACTCGACGATAAACAACCCCTTAATATAAAATCATTTTATTTATCTATAAAAGGAATTTCGTAATTTCAACAATTTCAACGTGAAGTAAACTTGATTGGGAGACAGCAATAGATCTCAAGGAGCAATGATGACTGTACATAATCACCGTTCAAAATGTCCTCCCCTATTCTAGTCCTGATGGCAAATTAGATCAGCATAATACATCTACTCGAAAGGTAATAAACGGGCAAACCATTGCCTCTATGGTGGTGGACATGTTGTGGTTCACGAATCCTCGTTCTAGTAGCTGTCTAAGAATTCAGTGCAGCCACTCAGTGCAATACAATTTGTGGCTGCAACAAGAGGTGTCCCAGAATGGATGCGAGGGAGAGAGCAAGAGAGACGACAAATTCCAGAGAAAGGGAAGAACGTAACAGGAAATAGAGACTGGTAGGTAAGAGAGGTAAAACGGGGAGAGGAAAATAGGTGAGGCGAGGATAGCTAAAGCCACCACGATGGGTTCGTTAGTGGAACACTGTCAGTGCAAATATACCCACTTTAACCAGAGGTGTACGTGCGCCAATGCGGTGTCAGATTTGAAGCAGTTTGTGAATGTCGTATAAGCGGGAAGAAGAGAGAGAGATAGAGAGAGATATATATATATATATATATACGGGGCATTCCATGCCAAATCGACCACTTTTGACCCCGACCCCTTCCGATTTGGCTGATACTTTTTTTTATCTTTTTCTACCCTATTGAAAATATTTTTCAGAATTTTTTCAAATTTTTTTACCTAACCCAAAAAAAGTTATGGGTTTTTCAAAAAAATTGCTTTTTCCTTTTTCAAATGGCCGTAACTTTTTCAAAAATTGACTTATACAGGGTGTCCAGTGAAGACATAGTCTGACAATTTTTTTACATTTATTGGAATAAAAATATTTAAAAAAAGTTTCCAAAGTTCCCAAACCCCAAAATTTTTATTTATTTACCTGCAGAAATTTACCCGGCGTTGCCCAGG
>JAUESH010013415.1:0-14554 GCA_032275165.1 Synergus magnus
ACAAAAACTAGACCTTTCTTCTGTGCATCTTGCTTGTATCGAATGCAGAATAAAATGAGAAAGTGATTTTACTGAATCTAAGAAATATCTAGAAAATTATAAATTTCATATATTGAATAAATTGTTACTGATAACGTTTTTTCATGGAAGTAAATTAATGTTTTGAATAAGCTAATTCAATTTTGATTCTACAAATTATCTAATTACATTAAATAAACTAAAGGTTCATATAAAGTTGTTAATTTCTTTCATCAAAACAAATATTGTACTTAATTAACTCAAAAATACTTACTTTAAAGAAAAAATTTCATTCATTCAAGTATAACTTTAATTGGAACAACAGTACGTTTTTTTATGACAAAAAAATATATATTCGAAAAAGCAGAATATAACTTTGCTACAAAGTTACATTTTTTTGTTTCAAATTAACGTATTTGAATAGATCAACCAAATTTCATCAATTGAATTGACTAAACATTTATTTATTGTTAAACATTGACTTTAGCGGATCAAGCAAATATTTCTTCACAGGACTAATCAGATTTCAAGGAATCTAGATCTTTCAAGTCAAGGAAATCATTTCCTTAAAAGTAAGAAATATGTATTTCCATCAAGAAAATATAGCCAAAGAATTGATTTTTTTTTGGATCAAAAAAATATATGTTTGTTTTTAATAATAACTACTCTTGTGAAATAATATTTTCTTGATCCTAACAAATAAGATTCAAGTAAATGCATTTTCTTGAATAAAAAAATCTTTCTTTTTTAATGTGTGCGGACAGGTTTCTGCATATCTGGCTCCTCTCCGTTTTGAATTTTCCTTCTTTTTTATTACTTGAAGCACTTTGTACTCAGATATATCCGATAAAATGTCATTATCTTCGATTTTTTCCTCGTTTCGAGATTTCGCTTCTTCTTCCGACTCACTTACATTCACAGAATATTCTACCTCCATTCCACGGATTTTTTTGTTCTTGTTGCGCCAGTTATGTTCGATGTTCAATTCTTCCATCATTTCCATCGCTGCTAATTCTTCTTCATTTTTGAGCTTTTGTTTTGTTCGTTTATTAAAAGTTCTTGTTTCCTTTAAAATTGCTTTCACTTCTCCATGCTTCGTGATGGTTAGGCTTCCAAATGCAGCTTCCTTTAACTTCTTTGGAAGGGCTAGAAGATGGATAGCTACAAACTTATCTGCTCCCAACGGTAGAACGTTCGTACGAAATGTCCGATGCTTTAAATCATTGAATTCTGATTCAACAACAGCTGAAGTGGCATTGAAAGTGCCAAATCCTTTCAGTTTCCTCATTATTTCTGTAAAATTGGGCAAAATCTGGAAGCCTACATCCATTGATATCGTCGTCTTCGGTCACGATTTCATTTTCCGATAAGTCGTGGACTTCTTTAAAGGTATTATCAACCCATTCTCCAAGTTTGGTATTTTGGATTTTCTCTGCTGCAATAGGATCTAGTTTTGCTTCAAGTTTTTCAAACTGTACGGGATCCATTTTTACAGAGAGAAACGGTTAATATGACTTGTAGTATGTGTTTAAATCCATTAAAATCCTCCTGTTTTCGTAAGAAGCACATTGCTCGCAAGTAAAAAGTGCCTACACCTGGTTCATGCTTTGGGTAGCACTTTCATCGAGCAATTATCTGCGTGTACTTGCAGACGTCTAGGCGTACGATACAGGAAGGAAATTTGGTACCAGTACCCTGTATTACATCAAAACATTGATTTAGGTAATCTTTAAGACAGTCTGTGTGAAAACTCTAACACTTGCTCCTAACAGTGAGCCTTCTTACACCGTGCGCTTAAAGATGGTGTAACTGGCGTAAATCGTAAAAAGCGTAGACTAAGTTAGGTATCGAAAGAAGCGTAAAAGTAGGGCTGCTAACATTTCTGGAGTTTTCAATTGTCGGTAAAGTCGGGTTGACTCGTGGCTCGTATTTGTGAGACTTGTTTGATAATAAAAAATTACTAATTAATTTATTGATTATATCTAAATTGATTCGGAACCTATTTAATTCGGATATGTATTATATATTATATATATATATATATATATATATATAATATTTTTAGTTAAAATTAGAAGGTGCGCTTGTTAAAAGAATCATTTTTTCTGTGATAGGTTTAAAAATTGTCTAAAATGAGCAGCAATGGCAATGTTAATAAAGGAAGATCTTGTAATTGGTCTACTGAAGAAAGTGCTTGTTTATTTCAAGTTTTTAAAGAAAGGAAAGTCATTAACAAAATGGATGGTACAGAATTTCATCATGCAACAATTATGAAGCTTTTCTCGGATGATGTGCGTGCACATGGCTTCGTGAGAAGTGCTGACCAAGTTAAAACCCACTTAAAAACGATGAAAGGTAAGTTGCATTTGAGGTTATATGTACTTGTCTAAAGAGCATTCAAATAATATAATATGCATATATTATCTAATATTGAATTTATTTGAGTAAATTTTAAAGCATTTGTAACAAATTGAAAGATAAGAAAGATTAGCTTCCCAGTATTTTAAATTTATTTCGTTTACTGAGTGTTTTTTTTTCTAATAACTCTCCCAGAATTAGTCTCCCGATGAGATCCTGCGTTGGTTTAATTATTAAATAAATATGAAATATTCTGATCAAAGTTTTCATGCTGACTTACAAAATAAATTTCATATATATGCATTCAAAAATATGTTACATGCAAAGTGAAAAATTATTATTAAAATTAAAATTATAAAGTCCAATAGCCTTAAAGAAATCTGTTGTTTGGAGAAAGTGTTGGTTTGAAATAAAATTTCGTGTATATTTTGTTCTTTGAGAGCAGTACAACAAAATTCAAATTTCGCTAAAAAAGAGTGGTGCCGGTAGGAAAATCGACTGGGTGCATTATGCAGACATGAATGAAATTTACGGTTCCAGACCATCAGTTAATAAAAAGGGTTAATAAAACTCTGCAAGGAATGTTATTTTAAAAGAGGGTGGACCAGGAAAATCATTTTCAAGGCCTCCAAAATCTGCTTCAACGAAACCACCTCTTCCTCAAAACCAACTTTCTCTGGATTCGACCCAAAATTATGAAAATGTGCCACCACCTAATGAAAATTTTATGCCAGCCTCTCAACAAGAATTTTCGTTTTGGCAATTGAGAAACAATATCTAATAAAACATTTCGAATAATAAGAGATGTAATTGTTTGTTAGTCTACTGTTCCATAAGTTTTTTCCGAAAGAGTATTCGACTTTGCACAAGACAAAGTCTTTTGTGCAACTAGTCTTTGAAGAAACGACGGACATTGACGCTCTAAGTGAGTTGAAGTAGTCGGATCTTATAACATCCAACATTTCCGAAATACACAGGAAATGCGTCGTTTGTAAAAGCGATCTAATCAAAACAATTGAAATAATGGGGTACCTATTAATAAGCCCTATTAACAAACAGAGCATGCAACCAGCTGTGCGCCTAAAATTGGCCGATATACCACTAAATATAAAATTTCAGGATCAGAGATTTAACCTTCACGGCATCATTGAATTTCAAGCTAATCCTAGTGGATTGGGGCATTATGTCGCCTACTCTCGTCGAGAGTAATAATATTTGGGAAGTATACAATGACCTGCTCAAAGACAAGCAAACACAGATTGATGACGTGATTGAAGTTACAATCAGCCTATTTTTATACACTGTAGACGCAGTGTAGAAACTTTATGTTTTACATATAAAATAAAAATTATTTTCAAAACCATATGTTAATAAGTTTCTTTGCACCTGATTCTAATTATCCAAATATATTGATGATTGGTTGCTTCCAAGTGTTAATACATTCAAAATACATAGCGTCAAAAATCGACTGCGGTCAAAACTGCGCAAGTTTTTTTTGTTTCTATAGTTATCTTAGGTTTCATTTTTAAAAGCCATCAAAATTAATACAGGACTTTTTCAAAAAACAAATTAATTTAAAACAGTTTACACAATTTTTGTTTAAACAAATTGCCTTTACATGCTAGATTCGGAAAAACGAATACCGCCATTCCATTCTCCGGAAAAAAAATGATTTAAAGTTTATGCTTATCGCAAAATTTTTATGTACCCAATTGGTGAGGTAGTATAAATAAAAAATTAGAGTTTTATATGAATCACCACCAATTGGATGGGACCAAACATAGTCTAACGTATGCTCCCTGTGCAATTTTTACCTCAGAATCGAATGTCGCTATTATTCTTTCCGTATCTCGCATTAATAAACATTTTTAAACAATAAAACATTTTTTGAAAAAAGTGACACTTATGTGGATATTCAGCGACACACTTTACAAAATGATATGGGGCTAGTATGTATTAATTTTTCGCGTTGGCGCATATGAGCGCATTTGAAACCCTATGGGGAAAGCGTGTCATCGAGTTTTATGTTGCAAACTAAAAATGTTTGTTCAAAGGAGGGTAATGAGTGGTTAAGTGAGTAGTGAGCGTTAATGATAAGGTCTACCAGAGGGGTGATAAAGGTTTTTTGATTTTTTTCGCAGTGGCGCATATGAGAACATTTGAAACCCTATAGGGAAAGCGCGTCTTCGAGTTTTCTATTGCAAACTAAAAATGTTTGTTCGAAGCAGGGTAGTGTGCATTAATGATAAGGTCTACCAGAGGGGTGATAAGGGCTTTTTGATGTTTATCGTGGTGGCGCATATGAGCGCATTTGCAACCCTATGGGGAAAGCGCGTCATCGAGTTTTATATTGCAAACAAAAAATTTTTGTTCGAAGGAGGGTAGTGAGCGTTAATTATAAGGTCTACCAGAGGGGTGATAAGGGTTTTTTGATGTTTATCGCGGTGGCGCATATGAGCGCATTTGAAACTCTATAGGGAAAGCGCGTCATCGAGTTTTGTATTGCAGACTAAAAATGTTTTTTCGAAGGAGGGTAGTGTACATTAATGATAAGGTCTACCAGAGGGGTCACAAGGTTTTTTTTATGTTTTTCGCAGTAGCGCATATGAGCGCAATTGAAACTCTAAGGGGAAACCGCAAAATCGAGTTTTCTGTTGCAAAATAAAAATGTTTGTTCATAGGAGGGTAGTGTGCGTTAATGATAAGGTCTACCAGAGGGGTCATAAGGGTTTCTTGATGTTTTTTGCGGTGGCGCATATGAACGCATTTGAAACCCTAAGGGGAAACCGCATCGTCGAGTTTTCTATTGCAAACTAAAAATGTTTGTTCGAAGGAGGGTAGTGTGCATTAATGATAAGGTCTATAAGAGGGGGTAATAAGGGTTTTTTTAATATTTTTTGCGGTGGCGCATATGAGCACATTTGAAATCCTATCCGAATACCCCTTATGTAATTTAAATATTCTAAAATTTTATTTCTATGGTCATCTCTTTTTTTTAAATAGTTTGGCCTTTGTATCTTCCTTCATTATTATTTTTTTGAATAACGAACATTGGCGCATTTGAGCGCACATGAAATCCTATCCCAGTGACCCGTATTCAATTTAAATATTTTGAAATTTTATTTCGATGGTTATCACTTTTGTAAGAATAGTTCGACCTTTGTATCTTCCTTCATTATTATTTTTTTGAATAACGAACATTGGCGCATTTGAGCGCATTTGAAGGTGTATAGGAGTGGTATGCGTAATTTTGTAATTGATAGATTTTTTTTCTCTCGGGTTACCACTTAAGGAGGGTTTAATAAGTCTGTAACGCGTGAAATTTTCAAGAGTAAGACAAAATTTGTTGGCACATATGAGCGCATTTGAAAGCGATAGTTTTTCTGTTTAGCACAATCAGTTTTAATGTACCGTAGTTTATTTAACCCTTTCGTCACGCTGGCCACCCCCCCAAAATATAAATATTATTAAATAATTGGAGCAAAAATTTTTAATAGTGGCGCATATTAGCGCATTTAAAGTTATTTAGAATGGTGTTGACGAAATTTGTAAAATACCATTGTTTACGGAAAATTGCACCAGCCCCCCCCCCCCATTTTGAGTTTGAATAACTCGTTTTAACGTCGTGATTTGTACCACGTTTATGATCCTCTTCCCAGACTAACTTTTAAACCTAGATAAATGACGGCCAGCAGGAACTCAAATTAGTACTAAGGAATGAGAGAGAGTGTATATGGATGAGTGGTTCGAGAACTGTTTAGGAGACAATAATTAACTTGTCTTACCTTAATTTTAACCATATTGATGTCTTTTCTACTTATTGTTTTCGTCTGCCTGGTTGCTCCGAAAAATATAAATCATTACAGGGTACTCTATTTCCATATTACCCTGCCTGGTCTTGTCGGTCGTCCACACTTACGAAAGTTACATCATCCTCCAAAATATTCGAATTGGGCAGTGTTCCCTTATGCAAAGCTTGCATATTACTTTTTTTGTTTCACAAATGCATATGAGCTGTCAAAATACTGGGAGCAGCCATATTGCTCAGATTCTAGTTGCGGAGTACGCCACGGTTCAATGGGTGGCAGCATCTCGTGGACAAGCAGTCACGTGACTCGACGACCGGCGCGTTCAGGCAGGAAGACGAAGGAAGGCTCAGTTCTGTGCTGGCCGCTCCAAAGTTCGCGAGTATCGAGTTTCTCGAGGAGAATTGTAACTGTGTAGCCATTTTGTGGAAAGAAGTCTGGAATCATATTCCTTTGGAATATATGGAATTTCTCAGGACGCCGGAGCTACTAAGGTAGGCGACGGTAATTATCTCCCCGTTTTAGTGAATATATTAAAGATTAAATCTATTAAAGTTGAGCTTTAGTAAGTGAAATTTGTCATGTCCAGCCAACGCCCAGTGTCACGCCATGATCGCGTTAGTGCGTTTGTCTTGTTGTTCGGCAGACATTTTAGATAAAGTTTCAAGCTTTGTAGAGTAAAATGCTTAGATTTCAAGATATTTGATTTAGAATACGAAATCATTTGAGTTTATAGAGTTAGAGTTTCGAGAGTGAATAGGATTTAAGTGTTAGAGTTGTATGATGATTTACTCCAATACAGAATTGATTCGAATTGTAACTTTGTCAAGGTCACGCTCTATGTAAAATCGATAATGTAAGCACTGAGTATCAGATTTTCCGTACCAATTTCCACATTTCATATCATTCATAAATTTCACATGTAAATTTCGATCTCATCATTCTATATAATAAATTCCATTTCATTTTATTTCTTTAACTTGTTACAATACTTGATTTATTTCTAAGCCCCCACGAAATCCCTCTCCGCTGGTTAGGTTGGGATAAAGCTTTTAAAATATTTTTTTTAGGGTTCTTTTTATGCAGTTTGAGATAACATTTTGAGCGGTACCTCATGATGCCCGGCGCCCATTCGGTAAAATAAATTAAGTTGGGTTCCAAAGTGATAATAGCACTCAAAGCTTCAAGGTCCCTAGGGGCGGAGATTGCTATTACAATGTATAATTAAACATTAAAAGTGTAAAACAATGTCAAAAAACAAAAAATTATTTGGAAGGATTGCACGCGGATGTGAAGATCTGTTTTTTTTTTTTGATTATTATGTTACAACGTGAAATACCTAATTGAAACAAAGATGGCGGGTAATTTAAATCAAAATAGAGAAATAAATCTTGCATAAAAGATTATATATAATATAAATATGGAAAAAGAAGTTTTCAAAAATTTTCATAAAGTAAAGGGATTCCCATCAATTAAAAATTAATTAATAATTACGGGAATCCAAAATGAGGTTAATGATAACGGTAGGTAAGGTAGGTATGGTAAGGTTGTACCGTCCGAGGGTAATTTAGCACGGAACAGAACCTTGCTCGGTCGGTAAGTGGCGTCGTGCTCTCATAGCTATATTAGTCTTGAACTTAAAAATATTAATTTTGATGCCAAAAAGATTAATTTTTTAAAGGTAGTTAAATTATCAACCTAAAAAGTTGATTTTGCAACATAAAAGTTAATTTTTAATCAAGAAAAAAATCGCGGTGACCATTCGACGGTGGTAAAATTGGGTTATGACTTCCATCCACTGCACCAAGAAAGTTCGGCATACCGGTGATTTTCTGAAACTCTTTTGAAATTTCTTCGCATTCTTTTTCATTGGGCAATCGGATCCAAATAGGCATTAAAATCACATTGATGGTGGTTGTTACTCGATGAACACGTTTCCAGACTGTTGAGTTATGGATACTGAAAAGGTGCCCAACTACACGGTATTCACAACAACTTGCAAATAGAAAAATTGCTACAGCTACTTGCTTTTCCACACTTAAGGGCTTTCTGGGCTTGAGTGGATTAAATTTTGGTTTTAAAGCAGGATCTAACTTTTTACAAACGTATTTAAATGTAGACTTCGACATTCGAAAATTTGTAATCCAATCCTCAGATGTGAATTGTGGTAATATTTCTTCCCACCATCCTATATACCTGTTTCGCATCCAAACAAATCGTTCCTTTCGTGTATACTTTTCATACAAATACAATTCCAAGAGTATTAACCAATTTTCTGTAGCGATATCTTCTAAGATCATTAATTCTCTCATTAATGTCCACGTAAGATTTAAATATTGTTGAAAATAGAACATCGAAAGATGTAACAAGGAACGTTCTTTATTAATTCAAATTGCCACTATCAACAATTCTAAATGCAATTTGAAATTTTTCTTTCACATAAAAAATGTTATTATGCATAATAAAATTTTTTTTCAAGAAATGAATGGTTACCCACATTTTAAAATTAAAAATTCACTTGCTATTACTTTAACTAGAAAAAATGATTCTTTTAACTAGCGCACCTTCTACTTTTAACTAAAAATATATAAAAAAGAATAAACCAAAAACAAAACTATAAACATAACCTCAATATGGGAATAATATTGATTTTCTCAAATTGTACTTACCTCTCGAACAACTTTTTATTAGAAAATCCTTCCGAATTAAATAGGTTCCGAATCAATTTAGATATAATCAATAAATTGATTAGCAATTTTGTATTATCAAACAAGTCTCACAAATACGAGCCACGAGTCAACCCGACTTTACCGACAATTGAAAACTCCATAAATGTTAGCAGCCCTACTTTTACGCTTCTTTCGATATCTAACTTAGTCTACGCTTTTTACAATTTCCGCCAGTTACGCCATCTTTAAGGGCACGGTGTAAGAAGGCTCAGTGTTTTATCAAAATCGGTAGCTACTTCTTTTGGTAGCGGAAATTTGGGGTTTTCTGCAGTACCAATTCGTATAAATTCCAGAAACCAATGCATGATGGTTACAGTATTTTGTAAAGCCGAGGTCATTTGGAATACTGGTATTTTTTTGTTATTTACCATTGTAACGTTGCAATTTTTGCAAGTCACAAACGTAGATTTTATTTTAATAAATTGACTTTTTAATTTTGACAAAGCTCTGGAAGTTGCACGTTTCTCCTGGATTGGAAATGGTCAATTTAGTTTATTTATTTCTAGTTATTATGTTTATTTTCTGATTATTTCCATGTATTATCGCCTGAGTTCTGGAAGATTTCTGCCTTATCCTGCTTGTCTCGCCATATCCTGCTTTATTTTGGAAACATCCTGCCATATTTTGGAAATATCTTGCCTATTTTGAATTAATCTACCTCATCTGGAAATAACCTGCCTAATTTTGAATTAATCCTGCCTTATCCAGTTTAATTTTGGGAGTTTTGAAGGACTTTCAGAAGCTTTTGGGACGCCTTCAGTATCTTAAAGGAATTTAAACTATTCAAATTTTCCCGCCTAATCTACCGCAGTGTGCTCCTATATTATCTACCATTTTACCGATCGTACCTGAGGACTTTGGATAAATCATGTGATGGATGAGATTGCTGCGTTTTCTGCCTTTCTGCATTCCCGTTCTATGAATTCTACGAACTCTTGAGTTTCTATCTCCTTGGAAAGCTTCGTCATATCCTTTTCAAAAATATTATATGGAAAACCTTGTGCACGAGGCCCATCTAATTGGCAGTACGTTGCAGTGCATTTTGGCGGTTTACGTATTTTCAGTCTATTTAGTTTATTCCGGCCAGTGTGACGTACGGATTATTTGGGACATTAATATGACGATCTACCATCAATGTGGATCGAGTTGGAATTATTTTTAAAATATCAACTGTAAAATGCAACGTTATTATTTAGACCACTACAGCACCCCTTCTAAATACAAGCCTGAAAACTTTCTCCTATAAATACGTCACATAGAAACGTCACCGAATGTTTGAAAGCAACCAATCAGGATCAAGCCCGTTGCTAAAGAAGTCAACGACGCCGTTTTCTGTCTATCTTTCGTCGGCAGCTTCCAGAGCGTCAAGTCGTATATTCCCTAGCGAAAGCTTCGGATTGAAATTCATTCTCAACTAATCCGAATGTTTCCGAATCATTCTGGAATTTGTATCCGAACCCAACAGGTTCATTCATTTCATTCATTCTGAATCATTCGGATTGATTCGGATAGACTGGATTAATTCGTATTCATTCGGATTGAAAGTTCTGACTGATCGGATTGACCGGATTCATTCGGATTCATTTGGATTAAAGGTTCGGATTGATTTTGAATGAGCCTCGGATTAATTCGGATTGAAAACTTCCTTTTGATTAGATCGGAATGAAACTGTTTGGTTCGGATACAAATTTCGGAATGATTCGGATTGTTTCAGAATGAATTTCAATCCGAAGCTTTCGTTAGGGTTACTTCTTCCACGATTAAAAATTTTAATTTCACCGATTCTAAGTCCGAATATTGTACTGAATTTGATTTTTGCCTTCTGTTTCTGGTTAAGGTATTAATTTGTGTAAGAATTTTGAAGGAATTCCAATAATGCATTATTAAATCTTGATGTGAATAATCTAGATATTAGAATTCCTTGATTGAGATTTTCTTGTGTTTGTGATTTTGACCCCTGTTCTTTAGTGATTTTATTCCCCTTTGTAAATTTTTAGATCCTTTTTATTGTTCATTTCTGACCCTTATTCTGTTTATTCCCTTTTGCTTCCTCATAGAGGAAGCTTTGTAGTCGTTACAATTTCCAATATTTGTAAAATGGTTTAATTACACTTTCCTCAATTGATAAATGTCTAATATAACGTTCTAATCAATTGTCCGGATGTGTGTGTGTGGATGTCCCCCTTTTTTTGTCGCCGCTATAACTTGAAAACAGTTGTAGATAAATTGATGAAATTTGTAGGGTATATTTGCACCATCAGTGTCTCAAAACTTGCCAAATGATTTTTCAAAATATTGAATATTAAGGTTTTTATGTACATCTATAATTTTTGTAAAATTGATTTTTCGACTATGAGTTCTCAAATAATCAAAATTCAAAGTTGATGTAACAAGAAGAAAAATTCCTTGTGTCCAGACGAATCTATTGCCCTATAAATTTAATACACTTCATTAAAAATTAAGAAAGTTATGGTAATTTATAAATTTGAAAAATTGATTTTTTAATTATAACTTTTCAAATTGTCAAAATTCAAATCTTATGTGAGAAGAAAAAGGATTCTATGTGTCGAGACGAATCGATTGATCTATATGATTAATGCATTTCATTGGAAAATAAGAAAGTTATCAATAATTTTAGTTTTCAAAAATTAATTTTTCGACTAATTTTTCAAATAATTTGAAGTTGATGCAAGATGCTTGACGCTTCCTCTATGAGGAAGCAAATGAGTTTGCAACCTCATCATAATCAGGAAGCAAGGTTCTCAAAAAATGAGCACAAAAAAATATAAATATAGTTAAATGGAACACCCAAGATCGAATTCACAGCTAGTTTACACTATTTTACCCTCTGTGATTTATAGATGATGGTTCTGTAGAATTACATCATCTTTGGCATCATTTGCGTCCCCTTGCCTGTATTTTGCTTTAACCCTTTTATATTTGTCTCTATTTTTCATTATTTATGCCCCTTTTGATCTAAAAATGATGTTTCTTTAGAATTTCGTCATTTTTAACGTCAATATCTTAATCACTTGATTCTGTTTTGTTTTGACCCTCCTTAATATTTTATTATCTTGATTTTAAATAATTCTGTAGAATTATTATTATATTTTGAAATTTGTCCCCTTTATTTTGTGTTCAGTGACTTTAATTATGACTGTTCTTTAGAATTCGTCACATAATTTGTCTTTCGTAATTTTTTTCCCCCTTTGTATGTAATTTTGACTATCTTTAATATATATTTGTGGTGTTATTATAATTCTTTAGAATTATATAATTTTATACTTTTGTCCCTTTTTATTGTGCAGATTTTGTGTTTTCGTTCCCCTAAATACCGTTTAGACCATTCCTTTCAATTTTAATTTAGTTTTTCATTATCCAATCCAGAGAAATGGACGAAAGGTCCTAATCTTTAAGATTAGTATTTTTGTTTTCTGTCATTTTCTAGTTTTGTTTTGTTAATTAACGTCTTTCCATTGTTTCCTTCGAAGTTTGTATAATATCTTTGTAATTTTGAATTGTTTCCATTTAAAATTGTTATAAATAGTAATTTATCTTGTAACTAAGTGTTTTTACGTGCTTCGCATTTGATTTATCCCTGCGGACGCTTCAGTCAGCCAAGGTCGAGTTTTAGGGATAAAGTAAGAAAACGGTTTGAAGGTTCAACAAAAGAAAGAGTTATATTTTCCTATAAGATACAATTCTAATTAAATTCTATTGTGAGTGTGTCGTGTGTATGGAGATGTAATGCGTGTGTGTGAGAATTTACATTTCTAATATTGTATCGTATATCGCAGTAACAAAATAATTAAGCGGGATGAAACGATGCACATGGGAATCTAATTATGCGAGAGAGAGTGCGGCGGAGCGTACACGAAAATCAAGTCGGTGACGGCTCGGTCGGTAACGGTTCGGTCGGTAACGGTTCGGTCGGTAACGGTACGGTCGGTAAAGGTGCGATTCGGTTACGATGAGGTTCGGTTACGTTGGGTTTCGGTAATGGTTCGGTAACGGTCGGTCTTGGGCCGACGCACCCCTTCGTCGGATAAACGGCTATAGTTGCGCCTATAGTCGAATATCGAGTGGATGTTCGAGGCGACGACGTTTTCGCAGGTCAACCCAGGGTAGGCCGATTTTGGGCCGACGTACCCCTTCATCGAATAAACGGCTATAGTTGCGCCTATAGTCGAGTATCCGGAGGGTCTTAGCGGTCGGCGTTTACCTGCAGATGACGTCAGACAGATTACCTTGGTTGACGTCACCCGACGCCTAGTGTATCACGGTCACAGTTGCGCCTGTGGTCGCGATTCACCTCGGCTTCAAGGCACTATGCTTTTTCCCCAGGTGGTACATCCTGGTTAGTCCCGGTCGTCCTGTTACAGTTGCGCCTGTAGCAGGGTGACCAGTGAGTTGCGCCGAGTGCAGTCTGAGCTGTTCTTCGGTGAACTGCCCGAAATGTGCTGCCGCGCGCTCTTTTATACTCTTGCGACAGGTAGACGGGAAGAGGGGGAATGGTGGGAATAGCGAAACACCCGCCTGGATGCGCGTAGATCAATGGCGCGCGATGTACAGTAAGCGTATATAATGAGCAGGTTCAGTACTGCTCGTTACAATCTTAATTTTGCATTGTTATTAAATAAAGATTCAAATTGTTACTTAACATTTCCCGTTTTTAAATTTCATTTGATTGAAGTTTCGTTCAGCGACCCACCCCCTCTACCAAATCGTAACTACGACTAGCCTGTGGTTCCGTCTTTTTCGTAAAATTTAATTTATATGATTTAATTTATGTTTACTTGAATTGACTTCGAAGATCTGGCGCCCAAAACTTAAGTACTTGGCGGACGTAACCTATTTGTGAAGACAAATTATAAATAAAGGTTACACCATAGCGACCATAGCGAAATAGTAATATTTGTTCCCTGGTAAAATAGTGGACAACAGGTGGATCAAGGCCTATGTTGTGGATGGAACCTTCATATTTTTCTGTGTACTTTAAAGTGCACAAACCATCCATTACTTTGCAATTCGTAATGCTTAATTCTTTATTAATACCCTCTTGCCTTGCTTTACGGAAAACTTTTTTTGTTGGAAAATGAGGAGGGCTTGTATCTCATACCGATTTTATTAAAGGATGGGCTTCATTCCTTCGATGCAGACATGGCAGTAGATTGCTCTTTATTATTTCGCTAGCTATTGCCGTCCTTAATTTGCCTTGCAAGGGTCGTTTCTTTTTGTGTTCAATAGCAGGATCGAAGTTTTCAGTACTGCATTCCATTGTGATTTCGTCTCCTTCTGTTGGTTCCTGACGAATTTGTCCATGAAATTCACAGAAACATTCAGCACATGTGCCTTTTATGATCACATAAATTCCACTTTCAGATACTTGCGATCGTTTGAAAGTGAGAGGACAAGGTAGATTCGTATGATTTTGAATCTCTTCAAACAATACGTGCGTCCAAGAGTTTTTCCTTAAAGATCTTATAATTCGATCACGATTTTTAAATGTATGGAGAGTTGTCTGTGGTTCCATTGATGACCAAATTCTAGTAACATCCAAATCCAATTTAACCCTCCGCCGTCCACGTGGGTCGTTTGTGACCCGGGCGATTTTTCGAAGTCGAATTTTATTGAGAAGAAAGA
>JAUESH010013507.1:0-14513 GCA_032275165.1 Synergus magnus
TGAGTTTTTCAAAAAATATTAAAATTACAAAAAATGCGAGCGTTTTTCCGCTCTCCTGTAAAATATTGGAAATGGCGATTATACGACTTTGAATATCCACCCTTCATCTCTTCACTTGGCAATCTTTAAAGAGAATCTATTAAATACATATAAGGCTTTAAAAGGGTTGAGGATTGAGGGTTTCTTTTTCATAATTAATGAACACTCCCTTAGTAACAATGACAAAATAAATAATCGTAATCTTTTTTTAGGTTTGTCGTGAAAAAATTTCAGGAGCTGTGACTACATTGTTCATAAATTTAGACAGAGAAAAATACAACTGCTCTTTGGTACATATTTGTACCTCATGGCCCTCCATCGATTTTCCTTTCGCTTTTCAAAAAAATGGTCCATATACACAAGCATTAAACTTATATAAGAGTGTCTTTGGTGATGGAACGGATCGTTTCACTGAAGAAAATCCTGAAGCCACATATTGGAGTGTCTCAGTTTCGGATATATTGACACTTTTATCAATTTTACTGGGAAGCTTCATTCTGCCATTGATTGTACTATTTTTTCGAGAAGGTTCACTTCTGGTTTTATGAAGAGCAAACTGCTATTATACGTATTGTAGCTCGTCGCCCTGCAGCTGCTCGAATCAGGAATAAGCACATTTCTGCCTAAAAACCCGTTAGAACGTGGATTTGAACCCAAAAAATGCCACTTGAAACACTAATGGGCATCTACTTGGCACTGTGGGCCAGGCGAACCGGTCCTTTGATTGCGGCGAATCCTTTGATTGCAATAATATCACACTTAATGCTCACGTGTATGCAAAGTTTTGAAATGTGAAGTAAATGAAAATAAAGGTTGCCTACAATTGTAAAATTATTGCATCATAAACTTTCAAATCTTTAAAAGTGAAATCTTTTGCTTGGTAGCAAACTAAAAACTTTGACAAAATACTTTCGGTGCAAAAGTCCTCTTAGGCAATTTTACTGTGTAGATTTCAAGGTCGCTCATCCTGAATTGGAGTTCTGATAACGTGAATAATTTTTCCCTTTATCCTTTCAAATTTAACTTTCAAATTAAAAATAAGCGTTAAAAAATCTAACATAAAATACAATTATATATTTTACTTATGAATATCGAATAAACATCGCTCTTCACCCTATTTCATATTTTTTAATTTAAAATTTTTAATCGCTCAACTGATTTTTTATGTTATTATGTGATGAAAGAATAGCAAATCATCGCATTGAAAGAAGCACAGTAAAATAAGAGGATGCTGTTCGAATAACCTTAATAAAAAGCAGAAATTTGATCATAAATATAAGTAATAA
Organism: Synergus magnus; assembly: GCA_032275165.1. Taxonomy (NCBI): domain Eukaryota; kingdom Metazoa; phylum Arthropoda; class Insecta; order Hymenoptera; family Cynipidae; genus Synergus; species Synergus magnus. The sequence goes on from JAUESH010013507.1 coordinate 1,326, forward strand.
TTTAAAAAAAATATTTAAAAAATGATTACATTAATATATTATTTCTTACCGTACTAAAACTTTGCATTGACATTACATAAAACTTTCCGGCAGTGATTCTGCATGGTTTCGAACTTCTCATTATCACTAAGAGTAAGGTTCTTCTGGTAGATGTTGACATTTGATGCCAACCACTATTATAACTGAAACAAATGAATAAGAAGGATTTATAAATATTACAAAATTACATCTTTGAGTACTTACACTGATTGGGAAATCATTAAGCTATGATCCACTAATCTCTGTCCAGGTACACTATTAAATAAAAGATGTACTACCAGCAAAATTGTATAATTAGTAAACTTTACGACATCATCAAAATTTCCCAATTTTATTACAACCTAAAAAAAATGTATATTACAAATAAAAATTTTAATTACCATACATTTTTTTAAATACCTGAACTCCAGTTAAAGTTAGAATTAACGTATTAATTCCCGTTAAGAAAAAGAAATAGACTGCATAAGTGTTTTCAATGTCTTCTGCATATCTTGAACGAATAGTTACATAAATCGTAAATAAGTTATTTTATAATTATTAAAATTGTTAATATACTAAGAATCTATATGAAATACTAACGCAAGGGCATTTTTGTGTTGCTCAATGCAAAAGATAATTTCTTCAGCTACATTATTCTCCCAACACTTTTTATTCTTCCATTTTTGGGATTGCTTAACAATATTCTCTAAACGTTTTCTTTTGGATAGAAAAAACATTTCTTTGTAAATTGAACACTATAATAATTATTCAACATTTCTGTATATTAATTTTACTGCTCACCCGATCGCTGAAAATACTCCACAGACATGTTGCACATTCACGAAATACATAGAATCAATACTGACTGATATCGTGAAATTCAGACAAATACCAATCATATTGTGTACAAAAATATAATAGAAATATTTTTCATGATCAATGCCAAAATCCTCGGGCAAAGCATATTTTTTAGATCTAGTTCCATTTGATAAAGGAGCAATTGAGTCAAGCATCTGCGGCGAAAGTGTGAACGAAAGATAGGAAACAACTGAGCAATAGGTGGCAACTAAAAATATTTAAATGAATCATACGTTACACAAACTGAAGAAAAATGATTTCCACTGATATTTCTTATCCTCACTACTTCATAAATGCCTCTGCACTAAGAAAATATCTTGATAATGAGGCATTTCCATACGCTTCACAGGAAAATTAATAAACTTGGGAAATTCACCAGTGTATAATAACGTAAGATGTCTTCCTTCTTCGGCGTACTTTTCCAAAATTTGCACTTCCGGTTCATCGGACCAAACGTGCCAGTCGTTCTTGATTTGTTCTAAAAGTTTTTTCATCTGAAATAAATTATTACAAAATTGTGTCTTTATTAAAGTAATTTTGAATTAGACAAATAGAATACATTTACCTTTGAGTTGTTGTACAGGCTGCTCGTTAATTTTATTAATGAAAGAATGAGACTTGAGATGATCACGAAACTGTCAATCATTTCATCTATGTCTCCCCAAACCGCATAAAAGCGCCTTAACTAAAAATAAACAAATATCAAAAGTCTGATCAAGTTTTCTATTTTTGTTACACACTGTAAAAAATGTGGTGCAAAATTTCCAGTCAAATTTTAAACGTTTTACTATGATTCATGTGTTAATCATACAAGTTCGTTGTGAAGTTGCAGCTATTAACAGCGTAATCTCACAAAATTTGTAGTAATTTTACCGTGAAAGTGTAATATTGCTACGTTGAACACTGGACATAAAAATACCACTCATCGACATTGTGAATTTCAACTATTTTGTAACAAACATTATCATGCATTTTTAATAGGATTCTTTAAATTTACAAAGTTCACTCTAATATTTTTTACAAAGATAATGTAGAAAAGCAGGTCGACGGGAATTTTAACATAATTTTTTAATTCAACTGTTAAAGGTGTAACGATGATGTTTTTACGTGGTCCTTGTTTGGGAGCCATATACTGATCAGTTTCGGGGGCTTAGCCCATCGATTTGTCCCAGCGGACGCTTCAGCCCGCCAGGGTCGATTTTAGGGACAAATAAATTGAATGCGGTATTTTAAAGTACAAAAAGAACATCTCTTTATTCCCCTAGCGAGTACAAATCTAAACTATTGCTAATGTGAGCATACGGTGTATTTGTGACATTCTTAAGTGTTATTGTATGTGCGTTCACGATTACAAAACTACCAATCGGGATGAAACGGTACAAATACGGATGTAATTATGCGAGAGAGAGTGCGGCGGAATGTACGCGGAGATTAAGTCGGTGACGGTTCGGTCGGTTACGGTGCGGTTCGGCTGCGGTGCATTTACGGTTACGGTGCGGATCGGTTACGGTGCGGTTACGGCGGGGTTCGGCAACGGTCAGTCAGTCGGTCTTGGGGAATGGTTCAGGAGAATCCTGGGTAGGCCAGTTTTGGGCCGATCTACCCCTTTGCCCGATAGGTGGCCATAGTTGCGCCAGTTAACCAACTGTCAGGTGGATCTCCTAAACGGAAGTCGTCCCCAGGATCAGTCCAGGTTAGGCCAGTTATAAGCCGGCGTAACCTTTGGCTAGGTGTGCGGCCGTAGTTGCGCCAAGTAGTCGCACACCTAGTGAACCTTTCCTGTGGAGGATGTTCAGTCTATCTGTCGGTCAACCCAGGTAGGCCGGTTATGAGCCGACGTAGCCTTTCACTGGATAGGTGGCCATAGTTGCGCCAGTTAGCCACGTATCCAGCGGGTCGACTTCCAGGAGTCGGTCCCGGTCGCTCTACCATAATTGCTCCAGGTAGTAGAGCGACCAGTGAGTTCACCGAATTCAGACTAGCTGCTCCCCGGAGAACTGACGAAATGTGCTGCCGCGCGCTCTTTTATACCCTTGAGACCGGTAAACGGGAAGAGGGGCAATGGTGGGGATAGCGAACTCCCGCCTCAATGCGCGTATATCAATGCCGCGATGTAAAGTAAGCGTATGTAATGAGCAGGTACAGTACTGCTCGTTACAAAGGTTTGAAGGCTGTAAGAGTCAATGTTCAATACTTCACTTAGTGTCAGCAAGAGAATCGAAATGCATTTTGTTGTCAACTAATTTATTTATTTCAAGTGCTCAATATTTGATGTGTATTTAATTTGTTATATACAGTCGTCATATAAAGCTCTGGAAGCGCACGGTGATATTTTGATGCCGGTAAATAAAAAAAAAATTTCCGTTTTTCAAATATTGTAAAACAAACATTTCTAACATTTACGTAGCGCATGCGCAATGAAATTAATATAGACCATTTTAAATCGACAGTTGAATTTTAAAATGTGGTGGTAAAATTACACTGCCCTGAAAATGGAAGTTATGATAATTATCATGTCTGTATGCAATTTTACAGTGTGATATTAGTTTTACAACATTAGAGTACAATTACAACGTTAATGAGTGGTGTCTTTGTGTCCACTGTTCGACGTGGTAAATTTCAACCATTTTTTTTACAGTGCAGGTTAGAACGGAGATATTCGGATTATTTTATATTTTAAAGAACAAATATTCCCGTGTAGAAATTTTGTTATGGCCCCGACCGGGCCCTGATCGGCTTTGGCTTATTTTATCCAAATTCCAGTCGGAGGTTGGTCGGTGGTTGGTCTGGGGCTGTTCGGGCCTTTTTCTTGACTAATTTCCATGCGGGTACCGGTCGAGCTATTTTTCTATCAAAATTTCCAGGTGGGATATATTCAGGCTTTAGTCAGGAGCTAGTCGGGTTCTGGTCGGGCTACTCTTGTGTTACAGTTTCCGAAGAGGTCTTATAAAATAAGGTAATATCTAAAAAAGGATAATGAGTTTTTCGTTCTGAAACAATAAGCATATATTTAACAATAATTTTTCTAATTTTTCATAATAGTCTCATCTTCCCGTGCAGAAATTTTCTGATTATATTTTTAAAAAATAATTTTTAATAATTTTCCTTTTTCAGAAAACTACAGATTTCTATAAATATGCTGATAAGTAAATATAATGTTCTACAAAAAGTGAATAAACTTTTAGACAAGTGAAAAACGGACAAATTGTCAAAAACTGGTTTGCATTTAAATAAGCACTATATGTAACGATACGTCATCAACCTCTGTGGCGTAGTGGGTAGAGCGTGTGTAGAGCATTTTATTCCTTTTTTTTTGCAAAAAATTATTCGCTTAATGTATGTATTATTATTATATTATTATTATTAATATATTATTATACTAGGGGAGCTTCGCTTCCCTGTGCGCTATGCGCGCCAACCCCCATTTTATATTATTTTGTTATTTGTTTTCTGAATATAACTGATGAATTAAATCTTAAATTTAGATTAATTTTGAGAAACTTTTATTTTGAATCAATAATTTTATAAATAATTATTATTCATTTATTTATTTAAATTTTTTATAATTTTATGATAGAAATTTACATTCATTTTGAACAAGTTTTATTTTATTTTATTTTTACCAAAGAAAGATAAAAAAAGGCGCATGTCACATGTTCTAGGGGGGATCAATAAGGGCGTATCTCACGTGGATGTCAAGAAGGGCGTATCTCACATGGGGTTCAAAAAAGGCGTATGTCACATGGGGATCAAGAAGGTTGTATCGTCTTGGGGGTCACGTGGTCATGGGGGATCAAGAAGGGCGTACCGTCATGGGGGTCACGTGGACGAGGGGGGTCAAGAAGGATGTAATGTCACGGGTCACGTGATTCAGCGGGTCAAGAAGGGCGTGGGGATTGATAGATTCTTGATCCAATGGCATTGGATGGATTCTTGACACTGCTTCAAGGGGGTAAGAAGGGCGTATGTCACATAGTCGAGGGGGGATCACTAAAGGCATATGTCACTTGTTCGAGGGAGTGTCAAGAAGGGTGTATCGTCATGTGGTCGGGTACAAGACTACATGGGAAGTAAAACTTATTTTCGAAATCAATATCTACCATTAAAGGAATATTGCTGCCCCAAACGATGAAGAAGATGCAGCGATGAAGAGTTTTCTCAAAATTTGATTGATAAGGCCAAAGGCCAAGAGCAGACAAGAGAAATTTATTCAATCTAAAGTAAGGATGATGGAAGTCCATCCCGTGTCAATATCTTAAGACAGACTGAAAGAGTGTTTCATAAAATGAAACTCGTACTCATATCCCTTTCCGACATCGACCCATCATATTTCTTAAACGTGGAATTCTGAAGTGGCATTAATTACTCTAATTTAATATTCCACCACCTTAGCTACGAATATTTAATGCTAAAATTATGGCCACGTAAGTCATCGACGCGTGCATAATAAAATAGAACTATATTTCAGGATCGCAATTCTCACTTCTAACTAGACCCTTTGTATTTCGTGTTACAGTAATTATTCTAATTTCATATTCTGTCATGTCTCGAAAGAGTTAAAGACACGTCTGGGAAAGAGGCACCTGGCTTTTGCATTATGAAATAAGGGAAATATTTGTCGCCTCTAGTTTCTGAAAAAAGAGAATCTCATGATGTCAGAAGTTGCACTTCTGGCTGTCAAGTAAAGAGCCGGATTTAAGCATAGGAACTTATGGGCAACTGCCCAGGACGACAAATTTTTTGAAGAAGTGGGGGGGGCGGGCGGCAAATCGTGACGACAGTCTAAACCTACAACCTTTTTCGTGAGAAGTTCGAAGAGATTTTGTGCTCCAAGATATTCGACTCGCGCAAAATGAAATATTTTCTGTTCTACGCTGCCGATTTCAAAACGGTTTAATGGAGGATAATACTGAAGGTATGTAGATTACTTTTATACAAAGAAATTGTTGGAAATGTTCCATATTGTATGTTTAAAAGAGTGTTGAGTGCGTACAATAATGTTCAACGATGCCTTCATCTGTTTCGCATTTTAAACAAAACTACTCAACCCTGGTTTCCATTAGAATCTTATAGAAACCAGGGTTGGGTCGTTAGTTTAAAATGAAAAAGAGAGAAAGTCATCATTGAACATTACTGTATATTCCAAGGACGCGTGTGAATTTCGTAACCGAAAAAAAGTATAAATAAAAATAGTTATGATCACAAGAGATCCCAGAATTTTGTACAGTGTAGAGTGTTACAAATATTATTAAGATTTGAAATCGACAAATACTTGCTACGGAAAGCTGCAGATCTGTATGGCTTTGGGAAACGAAAATTGCATGTCGTGTCACACTCGGAACATTTCTTCCCGCGCATAGTCCCGAGCAGGAGTTACAGTAATCCTTCCCCGGCGAGTATAAAAGAATTTTGTACCTGGTGGTCTTTTCGTAATGATTTACAAGTGACGTAACGGGTGTTTAGAGGAGTGCAATAATTTATTTCATGAATTACTTCAATTTCTTTTCATTAAAACATTATTTTTGTAGTGAATGTTTATCATTTTTGTTTTATTACAGGTTCACGTGTCAGGATCACTTACAAGGATTTGTATTTTCATTGTATGCAGTAATAAAATTCGTATTTAATGCATTATATCTATTTTTTTTTAAATTATCTCAAATTTTCCCTTCACTTTAAGTCGTCCATTTTTATTTATCTGGTAAATTCTTACTTAAAATGTTGAATCAACAATTTTCAAAACACACAAACATTAATTTCTAATAATAAAAGTTGCTTGTTAGGAGTTTAAAGGAATACTTTCGGTCCACCATTTTGTTTTTTCAAAAATTTGATTCGTGATTTTCAATAAGTCACTTCGAAATCGTAAATTTACCGATTTCCACAAAAATCGGATGCATTTTACTAATGTAAATAGTCACCTCCAGTCCGTCATTTTGTTTTTTCAAAATTTTGATTCCAAATTTGAAATTAGCGAGTTTAAAAACATAAATTTACCGATTCCCACAAAAATCGTATGCATTTTACTAAAATAACTGGTCACTTTCGGTCCGCCATTTGGTTTTGAAAAAATTTTGATTCGAAGTTTGAAATCAGCGAATTTGAAACCATAATTTTACCGATTCCCACAAAAATCATTTGCATTTTACTAAAACAACTAGTCACTTCCGGTCCGCCATCTAACCGACTGCGAATAATTTTTAGTTAGTTATTATATCCAGGTACAGCGGAACAGTTTCAGTTCGGGTGGGTAACTCCCCCCCCCATGGGGTGAATTCCATGAAGTTCTATGGAATTCCAGAAGTTTCAGGTGGGTAGTACTATCCACCATACCCACCTCTTCCGCCGGCCCTGATTACATCGTTTTATGTCAGGTTTTAATGCCCCTATGTGCGACACTGGGAGAGCAGCGCAGTGGCAGCGCAAGGTCCCACTAAAATGACATTATCTCGTGATCTAGAAGAGTCTCCATCAATTTTTTTTAAAAATTAAATGTAAAATTATAAGGAATTGAATTGTCTTAACAAGAAAAGAGAAATTTTTTTCCCTTCTTGACGAAAAACTGAATTCAAAATTTTTTTGGACATTTTTTGGGTCAAAATTAAAAGAAAAATTTTTGTTGGAATTTTTAATTTAAAGCGTATACTTTTATCTATAACACCTACAAATCTCATTAAAATTCGTTCAATGGTTTCAGAAATATAGATATTTGAAAAAAATGTGATGCCGAAATTCAACATGGCGTAACTCCCGTAATTTTGAAAATTTTCAAAAATACTTTGGACTCCAAATGTCTCTTATATATCACTATAATTTCACAAAGTTTACATAAAATCGAACAAACACTTGCAGATCCTGATATTCCTGACGTATACTGACCCAAAATTAAATTATTTTATCTTAGTTATCTTAGTTTTCAATTTTTTCTCCCTTTCTTGTTTATATCAATTTTTATAAATGCAATTTTTTAATGAAAAATTTCTAGTTTCACAAAATGCTTCTAATTTATTGTTAGCAACTATACATTCATATTAGATTTTTTTTTAAATTTAAATATTTCTGTTCCAGCTATACTTAATGTTTCTTTTGACTACACACTATCGCCAGAACAGTGAAAGTGGTCAAAGATATTCACTTTATGTGACTAACCGTGTCTATGGTTGAATGGCACCAGGGTTACCATATCCGCCCCCAGCATCGACGAATGGAAACTGTCTAGGATAAGGGCCTGCTCGTCGAGGATGATGGGGGGGGGGGTGTCGCAAACAGTGGATCGGGAAAACAGGCTGCATCCCGTATTATTATAAGCCTCATTCAGGTATGTGGGGCTCTGCCTGGATGGAACCTATTTCCCTAGCTTCTCGTGGGAACTTTATATTGACCCGATAAACACAAAATGAATTGAAGGCTCTGCAAATGAGGGCCCTGTACCAGAGCCCTCAGGTCAGGGGGGCTCATCAAACGTGCACTCAAAGAGGCCTCTGATAAAGGGCCCTCAAATGTACCGAAGTCGAAAAGAAGGGGCTCTTTTAGAGGAACCCTCGAGGCGGTGGAAGAGGTTGAGCAGCGCCTCACAGGACTTTCGTTTAAAAGAAAGAATCAGTGTGGCGCAGAGAAGAAGCGGCTCAAAATGGAGCAGCTTCTTCGAGCTCAGGCAGTAAAGGAAAGCCAAGGCTCACCAAAGGAGGCTTAGGTGACTGAGAAGAGGAAGAATAGGTCTCAAGACACTCCTCCGGACAGGGTGACAAAGAGGCAAAAGGCTCCTGAAATGCCCTCTTACGCACAGGTGGCCAACAGTGAGTTGACAAGGGTCAACGTGGTAGTGAGCTGCCTAGAGGTCTGCATGACCCCAGTGGAGTTAGACAGGCTGAGGGTAGAAATCTCGAAAGAGATTGACGCGTTACCCCGAGAGGAGCGCGCTTCCAGGTTCAGTGATACCTTTCTCAAGGCGGGGGCCATCGTCGTGCAGGTTGCCGACGCCTGGATGAGGGAGTGGCTTGAGGCGAGGGCCTCCAGCTTCAGGCTCAGAGTGGGCCTGAAGACCAGACTTCAAGGTTTGGAGATGATCGAGAGGTGATGATTTCTCAGGGCAACCATCCTGATCCCCGGCGCACCCGAGGATCCGACGGTTGTACTGCGGCGCCTGGAATTCCAAAATCCGACCTTGAGGACTCGTACATGGAGGGTCTATAAGGAGAAGGAGGGTAGGAGGGCTCATGCTGCGGGGGCAGGCTGGGTCCTCATTCTAGGGATCCCAGAGGGCGTTTCTAGGGCTCTAAAGGCCCTGAACTATAGGCACGTTTTGTACGAACGGATCCAACCATTTTTTCTTTTCTAAACCTTTGACATAGATTGTACCAGCTCCACGAAGTGTATCTTGAAGAAAAGGTTGAACTTCTTCATAAGGTATGTCACCAGAGCTCCAATTGATTCCATGAAAATTGCGCATCAGCCAATGATTCTCACTTTTGTATCCTGCAGGTAACGAGTTCCAATAACAGGGAGCTTCAAAGAGGTAGACGAGAGATTGAGCCTCTTCCTGAAGAGGAATTACGGCCAAATCTTTGAAGACGAATTCATTATTGGGCCTTTTAAAGAATTGTACGTCCACAATGAACTCCATCTCGAAGAAAAATGAACTCGGAGCTGAAATTGTTTCTTTTATATCCTTTCTCTCTACCACCACCACTAGTCTTTGTTTATAGTCTATTTGTATATAACCTCAAAAATAGCCAAAAAACCCATTTTTCGAGTAAATAAAGTCAAATATCTCACAATCCAGACGTGATTGGCTAATTTTGTCCTCGTATTCGGATTCTACGCAGAAAATTGCTTCGGAAATGACCCCCAAATGCTCAACAACAAAAACTTCTTGACCTGTATCATTCTATACGATCTTAGATGATTGAAATCACTCTAGTGTGTAATTTACGACTTGGATTGGTTTCTTTTATATTAGATACGGAAGTCAAATTCAAACACGTGTTCGTTTTAGGAATGAAAGCAAAATAAACTCAGTTATGTCTATTGAGTGAAAAATATTTTCATATTAATACTCGTATTATAGTCAATTAAAATCGCTTTTAAAATAACGGAAAATATTCTAATAACAAAATGTAATGTATTTAATTAAATTGTACAAATGTATACGTATAAAATATTTTTCGGAATCGCACTTTCAAGAAACACACGTATTCTCTCTGTCTCTCTTCTCGCTATAAATCTCGTTTAGTTCAAGATTTGACATCCGTACATTTCTCCACGTTTATCTCTTGATACATTTCATTATAAAGATTCAAATAGTTTTCGAAAATTGTCACATGTTCACAGAAAGAAAGAAATTTACAGAAATTATTATTCCACGGAATTGTCTAATTGTAAGTTTAAGAACTCTTTTCCTTAAGGTAATCATTTCTTAATGTCTGAGTAATGAACTGTCCGATTAAAGTCCTTATCCAAACTGGTGAAAGAAGAGTGAAAAATAATTGAACGCCATGAGTCCAATAACCCGCGCTCGTGTCGACTTTCCCGAGCGTATCAATTGCATTCCTGGCGTAAGTTGTTGCGTCTGGTACAAATAGACTAGTAACCTGAAAAATCAATTTTATATATTAGATTATTGGACGCGTGCCACCGAGAGGATTTCAAAAATACAAAAACAGATTTTATATTTCGATTAAAAGAGATTTTATTACGAAAAGTGAACGCCAGGTGGAGAGGCGCCAGCAATTTGTCCACCTCACGACTTTAAAAAAGAGTGGCAGGTGAACTGAAGGTTACAAAATGCGCATTCTTTTTTTACTGAATTCTCCTCGATGGCATACATGTTTTGACACACAAAAATCTCTATGGTTGTGGCAACCACAATCGTAGTTATGGAAAGCACAAATTGTAGTTGTATCATATTATACTATTTCTATGGTTGTCACAACCATGGCAGTTTTTTCCGTGAAACTTAGAGAATAACAATAATAATAACAATACCCGCAATCTATGACTGAAAGCGATCATGTTTGTTTTGACGAAAAAAGGAATAAGTTGCTGAATCGTAAGTCCAGATCCAGAATATTCCCATTTTAGGGCTTCAGAAAAACTGTTGACGTAGGCTTTCGTGGCTGCGTAAACGGTTATTAAGGGCACAGGTTGCAACTCTGTACCGGAAGAAATATTAACAATTGCACCCTTTCTACGTTCCTTCATCTGACCGATTAATAGACGAGTCATCATTGTAGCTGCACCTACATTCACATTTATGATGTCCCAGAGTGTCTCTTCAGGGACTTCACCAAGATACATGGGGTATTCGTAATGTGTTCCAACATTGTTCACTAGAATTTTGAAAACACGATTTTCAGAAATGTTATTTACAGTTAAAAACATCACTGGTGAAAATTTCGGATTGAAATTCATCCCAAATAAACACGAAATTTTCCGAATCATTCCATAATTTTCATCCGAACCAATGAATCTGAATGAATTCAAATTTTGCGGAATCATTCGGATTGATTCGAATAACAGTATTCACTCGAACGGAAAGTTAAGATTGATCGGTATTAGGGAATCATTCGGATTGAAAGTTCGGATTAATTCGGATGGACTGGATTCATTCGGATTGATTTTTAATGGGTTCGGATACAAATTCCGGAATGATTAAGATTTTTTCGGAATGAATTACTTATCCGAAACTTTCGCCAGGGATTTGATAGAAAAGAGAAAAAAATAAAATGAAGACGAAGGTTATTGAAGAAATGAGGAAAGAGAATAACTATAAATATACCTAACGAGGAAAGTTGTAACTGAAATAAAAGAGTAGAAAAAATTGTGCGAAATAGAGAATAAAGAATGGATATAAGAAGACAAATCATCAACTATATTTAAACAAAAAAAAAAAAAAAAAACATAAAAAATGTTTAAGTTAATAACTGGTTAGTATTTACCTAAAATTCCAATTGGAATGTCCTTGAGTTGTGGCTCAATTTTTTTGAAAACTTCCTTTCCTTCACTAAAGTCAGCCACTATAATTTTGACCTGAATTTTGGGATTCATTTCCAATATTTCATCTTTCGTTTTTTCTAATTTTTCTAATTTCCTGCTTATAAGAATTAAATTGACTCCCCTGGCGGCTAGTTCCTTTGAATAAGCTTTACCAATTCCGTCAGTGGAACCTGTTACGACTGTAGAAAAGGAATCTGTTATTAATCTTGGCCACATTAGCATATCATTATTCATTCTTATGTAAGAAAAAAGATAAGTCTCATTTTTTTTATTTATAAAAAGATAATGTAGTAAAACTATTCTATTATTAATTATTAAACTATGAAAATTATTATCATTACTTTCTTTTATTGTGTAATATTTACCTGCCCATTCGCCAAAAGTAGTCCTCAAGTCTATGGGCTTTGAATTCCATATTGGGAGGAAAATTCCCCAGAGAGAGTAAAAAACTCGACTGACAAAGTCCAGTAAGAGCCAAAAGATTATGCACCAAAGAGCAATATTCATGGACATGTTGCTGAAAGTAAACTCACAATTAAATGTAATAAACAATTTTAATTAAATTTAAAAATGAATGATCAAAGAATAAATTGAGAACTTTTTAAAATCTAAAAAAAGGAAGAATTCGTTGATACAAACGTTTAAAATATAAAATCAATTTTTTTAACGTGTAAACTTATTTCCAAAAATTATACGAAGGATTATATAAGTTGTAACGGTAACGATGTGCGCCTAAGTATGGGCACAGTGTAAGTATGCCTGCACATAGGCAACCCGCCCGACAGGCATACGCATAGACTCGTCACTGCGTGACTGACTAGTGGAGGGAAGGCATACGCAACAAACCGGCACGTTCTTCCGAATTTCGTCAGACGGCGCTCCACCACTCTCTCCCGCAAACGACCCGTACTGGCAAAGAGATATATTTGGACATGTGTGGTCGCGGCCAACTCAAAATTTTCGTTGTCGGTGGGGGGGAGAGGTATATCCTTCTACCCCCTGCTCCTCCTCAGATGCTTGACCTGCAGGAGTTATTGATGTTACGTTTCTTGTCCTTGGTTTGCTTCTGGCAAGTCTTTTGCCAATTTTTTACCGCTACGTGTCTTAGAATTCATTTTGATAAATACTTGAACAATCCTTTTAAAGTACTTTAACTCATTTTGATAAATACTTGAGCACTTAGCGGTAAGAAATTGGCAAAAGACTTGCCAGAAGCAAACCAAGGACAAGTAAACAGTGATCCCAGATCTGAAACGAGATGCACTCGCACACAATTAAAGCTCTGTGTCCGTGTGAAAAGAGTGGGGGTTGTAGCAC
>JAUESH010013782.1:0-14406 GCA_032275165.1 Synergus magnus
CTTGATCCTTAAACATGTATCATAAATATTTGAAAATGTACATCAAAAGAGAACAATAAAATGGTTATATTCAATGTAAAAGAATTTTTATAGATATATAATAATAATAATGATTTATTTATGGCTCAATTTGAAGTACACAATTTATTTTTTACAGATTTTTCATCAATTCTAACATTTTTAATAAAAAAAATTACTGATATATCAAATCAAATATGAAATGTCCTCGACTGTATTTCGAAAATGCGAATCTTAATATGCCTATATTAATCTAGCTATCAATACCTGCATTTAAAAAAAAATATGCAGATACGTTAATCCGGTCCAAAGTTATGATGAATCATAGAAATAAACCTTGAAAACTTTATAAACATATGTCTCTTTTTGCTTCGCGTATTTGACTAAAAATTTATAATTATACATAATTCTAGTGGTCAAACTTTTTGTCAACTCTTTAAATTATGGCACATTGAAACTTAAGGAAAATTTAATTATTCACAGGATCTTCTTGTTTGCATAAGCGATCTGTTCTCAGATTTGATGCTAAATTACGTAGATCCACACATTTTTTAGCACAAATACCGCATGAGTGTAATGCGGTAACATGCAGATGCACTTTCACACATAAAAAATCAACACACACCACTCAAATGTAGGTTCTTCGATAACGATGGTCACATTCACTTACTTTGTAGCTATATTTGAGCTAATACTTCACTGCGAAGCATTGCAACCTTAAACTTTAGAGACCCCCAGAAATCAGAAAGGTACAAGAAATGTGTAGGCGTAGCCAAAAGGACACCGATGGGCACGAATCCTTTCAATCATTGGTTGTTCCATTGCATCCTTTTTTTTTAAGGGCCAATAGCTTCGTATGGGAAGGGAGACGTTGTCGGATCACGGTAAGACGGAAAGATCAGTTCCGGCTACTACAGTAGTATATTTTGAAAACGCATACAATTTTTACCGGCGTGAGTCTATGAGTGTGATGTGCCCATTAGTTGTGAATTTGCGAATATAGTGTATAACATTTTTTTTTTAGTGAATATTGCTGTGAAGTTACAAAGTATAGTGTGTGTTTATGTAATAAAATTTTTAGTCAATATGGTGTTTTCAGTTGATAAATTGGATGTTACCAGGAGAAGAATGTCGCATACAGAAAATGTGAGTAGATATATATATATATATATATATATATATATATACATACACTCTTGATTTGTTCAGTCATGGAATATATGGAGCATAATATCTCAAGTGTACCCATCCTGAAATTTGACTTTTCGAGTTTTTTCTGGTAGACCCTATTTCAAATGTGTTAAACTCCTTTCGTATGGAATAAAAAAAATGTTGTCCTATATATTTTGCATAGACTTTTTCCGTCGATGCACCGCATTACTCTTTATTTAATTTCTCGAAAAAAAAACATCTTGAATTTTCAGGGCTTTGAAAGATAAAGCTTTGAGCTTTATTTAGACCAAAAAAAAAGTGTAGTTTCTCAACAAAAAGTCAAAAATATTTTTCAATTTAAAAAAAAAGTGGTATAATTTTCAATTTTTGAAAAAATAGTTACAACCATTCGATAGATTAGGAAAAAGTCTATGAAAAATATAGAGCACAAATTTTTTTTTATTCCATACGAAAGGAGTTTATGGTGCACCGCATTACTCTTTATTTAATTTCTCGAAAACAAGAAAAAAAAAGACATCTTGAATTTCAGGGCTTCTAAAGATAATGCTTTAAGCTTTATATTGAGACCAAAAAAAAAATGCATTTTTTCAAGGAAAGTCAAAAATATTTTTGATTTTCAAAAAAGAGTTCAATTTTTTATTTTTTGAAAAAATAGTTATAACCATTCGATAGATTAGGAAAAAGTCTATGAAAAATATAGAGGACAATATTTTTTTTATTCCATACGAAAGGAGTTTAGCACATTTAAAATAGGGTCTACCAGCAAAAACTCGAAAAATTCCCCCTCCACTACCTCGGTCAATTTTTATCTAATCGAAAAAATTGTTCTCCAGTAAAGTACTATCTTATAGGACTACACTTTGCCCAAGTTTGAGTTCGATCGGACAAAGGCAAATTTCAGGGTGGGTACATTTAAGAAAAAATGCCCCATATAAATTATTGAAATTATTTAAAATATGTCATCGTGATGAATAATTATAGATTGTGGACTCTAGTTTATTGAAATGCTTGTTATATTTTGAAAGTATGTACCAAAATCTTAATGCATATTAATATTTCTATACCATTTTCCTCAATTTCTGGAGTTAGTAGTTGCTCTAGGTTTGTAACGTCCATATCGGGATGGATGATCCGGAATTCTTTGGAATATTTCAAAACAATTAGAAACATTGTATTGAAGATAGTCTATCTGATTTTTAACTTGGCCCTTGCCTTAGGAGCCAACTTATAAATCAGATAGAACACGTCGAAACTTGTATTTTTAAAATCGATTCTGTTCAAGGGATAAACTATAATAAAAATGGTAAATTTTTCATATTTTTGAATCTTTTAACCGGTATCGTGGATAATGGTTAATTTCCGAGGAAGGGATGCCGCTGGGGGAGGTTCGAGAAATAAGTAAGCACAATTTTAATCACAAATAAGATTTATTTCACTTACAGTGCCGGACTCGGCATTGCGCGTCGTTACTAGATGAATCAAAGAAGATCGTGGGCGTCGCTTGGCGCGACGTCGGAACCGGGCGAACGCAGAGAGTACGTCCAACCTGGGCACGATGGACGGCGTCCTCGTAGACGACGTCGAATGTAGCTCGGCGATGGCCGGCAGATTATCCTCCACTAGCTGGCGAACACTCGGAAAACCTCCTTCCAGGAGTAGTATCGGGCGGCGTCACTTCGGCGTCTTCCCCGTGCACACACCAACGCGAATCGAGAGAGAGAGAACTTCGAAAGCAGCACTCGCGACTAAGTACGTCCACTCGCTAAGAGAGCCGGGTAGCGAAAGCTATCATGGCCGAAACTGCCTGCGGCTCAACGGCTCGTCCGTCCGCGTTCGCGATTGATCGGTTGTCTCCGGCAAATGTCGGGCCCACTGACCGATCAATAGTCTGACCAGGGATGACTCTAGTAGCGGGGGCGACATGGTAACATCCATGTTACACCCCCCCCCCCTCTGCGGGAGTTTGGGTCTTTACCCGAACTTATTCTCCCTAGTCCAGCTCCGCCTGCAAGTCCGACCAAGTTTCCGGATCTATATCCGGCTCTATGAATTCCTCTGAACCCCTAACTAACTCCTCTGCTTTCCGTTTCTGACTTCCTTCAGCCCTAATCTGCAAGATCTGCCCTAACTGGCTTGGGATCGAACCCTTGTAGAACTGGCAAGTAAATGCCAGCTTAGAACCTCCTAACTTCCCTAACTCTTCCTCTCTCGACCCGTTGGACTTTCGTTTTTCTCCATTCTGCTTCTCCAACCTGAAACATTCACAAAAAAAAAGAATTTGCCCGGTTGGGGTTCCAAATAAAAGTTTTCTGTTTATCTTAATTGGTTTATTTGGCCCTTCTTGTCTTAATTTAAGAGGGTGGACAGCGTGGGCTGTTCATCTAACATCCCCTGCTCTCGCTTCTTGCTAACGCTAAAATTTTCTCAACCTCCTGGTCTCTCCTCGCCTTAAACTCGGCCCATTCCCTTTCTGTGGCGGCCGCTTCCTCTTCCTTCTCCTCCTTTTCCCTCTTCAATTCTTCATGCCGCTCCTCGCGGAAAAACTGCTCCCACCATCCCTCCTGGATCGGCCTTGCATATCGTTGTTGCACTATTGGCCCGCGATAGCCGCTTTCCCACTTCTCATATGAAGTCGAAGCGATCTTCGCGGCCCATTCGTAGGGCTGGGGTGTTAAGTCCAGCTCCGAGAGGTCGACTCCCTCGGTTGCATGTACCTGGGCCCCAGTAGCGCCCTCGTTCCGCAATCTCTGATCCTGGCTCCCAGCAGCGCCCTCGTTTCGCAATCCCTGATCCTGGCCCCCAGTAGCGCCCTCACTTCGCACCAACAACCGCACATGGCGGTGTGGGCGGTACTCTCCCTTCTCCGGGATGCCCGCTCGGCGTCTCTGGAGCCATTTCAACGCCTTGCAACCTTGCAGATCCTCTGCCAGGGGGGTTTCCTCGCTCCTCTCCTTCTGGCACAGTCTACATCTGTCACCTAGTTTCCTAAGAGAAAAGAAAAACAAAACCTTGCATGTCCAATAGTCCTATAGTCTGACTGTTCCACTAGGGCATTGAAATTAGTTATCAAGAAAGTCATCCGTCTAATTCGCAGCATCGCTGCGTGCACTCTGAGTATCCTGGGCTACTTCTAATTTTATATCATTTATATTCCAGGTTCCTATACTCTTTCCTTTAAGGTTCTTTAACTCATAAATTGTTGGTGAAATTTTCTTTTTTATCACGAATGTACCCTCGAATTTATCGAATAATTTTCCCGCTTTACTATCCGCTTTGCTAGATAATTTGTTTACGCGTTTCAATACCCTATCGCCTACTTTGTACTGTACAGGCCTTCTCAAGTCGTAATATTTCGCTTGCTTATCATTCGCGTTATCTAGGTTTTTCTGTACCTCTTCCTTGATTATTTGCATTTTCAGCATCCTATCGTTCCATTGGTCTGTATCCTGAAACACTACTTCTTTTTTATTTTTATTTTTGCTTCTTTCTTTCCTTACTCTTCCATCCACTTTTACTTCCATTAATTTTGGAATTCCTCTTATTTCCTTTTTTTCTTTGCTTTTCGCTAAACCTTGAAACCTATTTCTCAATGGGATTTGGGAAGTTTCTAGGGCCTTTCCTTTGCGCACCCTCGGAGTTTGGGCTTTTTCCGTTGTCATAGCCAAGTTGGAGTTCCTTGTTGCTTTGGTTTGCGCTTTTTTTATCTCCTTTTTTCTAGGTTCAGTTATCCTGTTGCTTTTCAAACTTACTTTGTTCCCGAATTTCGGTTTGTCGATCTCTCTTTCAATTTTTTCTTCGCTTGGGGATTTTTCGTGGTGCTCTTTCCTCTCTCTCTTTTCTGGTAAGCATTTTCTTTCGCTATCACTCTGGATAGGTTCAGAGAGGGCTGTGGGTTGGGATTCCATTTTAAATTTCACTTCCAGGTTATTTGGCAACCACTAAACCTTGTTATGGTAGTCAAGTGTGATTCCCAAGGCTTCTAACATATCTGTACCTAGAATTCCTACTGTTTTCAAATCCGGTACCAATCTTACTAGGATCCTTTCAAGTTTTCCTCCGATCCATATTGGGATCGAAACTTTCTCCTTTATTTCAAGTTCTTCCCCATTCGCTACTACTAATACGCACGAAATGGGTTCTGTCACTTTGATCCTAGACTCTCTAATCTTTTTAATCATGTTCTTCCCGACATAGGAATGTATTGCACCCGTATCCGCTAAAAGGCTGAATAACTCGTCCTCGTATTTTATCATTATGTGGGCTCTAGTTTCTCCCTTCATATTCTTATCCGAGTTCAGTCTTTCGGGCGCTCCGGCTTCGGAGTCTCTATGACTCGTTTCCCGACTGTTGGGTTTTAAACCGACAGTCTCTTGCCAGGTGCCCTGGTTTATCACAGTTGAAACATTTTGGGGTTGCCTGCTTTCTCTTGAGTTACGGAAACTTTTTCCGTTATTACTTGGATCGTTTGTTCTTTGCGCTCTCCTAAATGGTTCTTTATTCTCACGCTTTTCCGGTGGTTCTGTTACTGATGGTTTGCTATCCTGCTTCGAAAAGTTTTCTGTGTCGTTTACCGGTTTCGGATTCGCATTCGCTGGACCTATCGCTTTTAATTGCTGATTATTACTACCTACGCTTTCAACCTCAACTATTTGCACGCTTTGTTCTTGACTTGGATTGAAACGCTTCTCGTAATTTTCTACTATTCCTAGTCTTCGATTTTGGTTATTATTTCCATATCTCTCCAGTCGCGTTGATTGCTTAGAATTTCTGAATCGTGTCGCCATTTCCGGTTTCGGTTCTGTCACGCTAATTATTTGACCCCTTCTTTCACTTATGGCTTTTTCTGATTCCCATTCTTTTCCTAATGAAATCAACTCCTCGAACGTATTGAACTGACGTCTCTGGAAATACAATTTGTACTTTGCGTGCATATTCTCATACGCTCTGCGTAATTCCCATTTCCTATCTTTACGCGGTAGTAATGTATCAAATAATTTCCTAATTTCGGTTATATAGGATACCATATCTTGGTTTTCCCTCTGACAACAGAATCTAATTCTGTTTCACTTTCTCTAGGAATTTCTCGTCCAGGTATGCTTCCTTGAATGCTCTTACAAAATCCGGTAATGTGTTCCATGACCTTCTATTCACCTCGAACCAATCTTGGGCTTCACCCTCCAGCAACGCATCCATGTTTTCTAGCGCGTCATAATCGTCGATTCTATAACCCTATTTGAACCTTAAAATTTTTTCTAAAAATTGTGCTGGGCTATCTTTCCTATTGTTTGCGAATCTGATCGACCATCCTGACATGATTTGAAATGGTGTTTGAACCATTCAAAATGGGAAATATGACGCTGGCATCGTTTCTACGGAACGCGTCCTTTCCGGTTCTGCTACGCTAACCCTTTCCACCGATGGGGTTTGTGACCTGCGTCTTGTTTTTTCACGTGAACCAGACCTTCGCGCCCTGCTTCGGTTCGTTGAGCGTCTTTCCAACCATGGTTCGCTATCCTCGGTCTCCGTTTCTCTTATTGCGCTTCTTCTAACCTGTTCTAGGTTCCTTTTTCTATCGAGCGAATCGTCTCTTTCAGTCCCACTATCCCCACTAAACTCAAACTGTACGGAGTATCCCTCTCCTTTTTCCCTACGCGGGTTCCATCCGCTTTCTTCCGTTCTATTTTTTAGTTCCTCTATAGTTGGGGGTTGGTCCCTGAATAACGATTCGCAATGTCTATGAAAAAGTTCCTTAATCTCTCCCAACTCCTGCTTCCGTTCTTTAACTGGCTTTGTACTATCTCTCATTATCCTTTCGTATTTCTCCGTAAATTGCCTATTCACTTCGCGGTACGAATTTAAGCTCATAGTTTCCTCGTTCAACTCCCCATCCGATTCTTGCTCATTCTGTATCGAGGTAGTCGCTGGCTTTCTTGGTATCGCGCCCGTTTTTGAACTGTCAAATAGATTTGGGAAGTCGGCATGATCCCACTCTAACGTCTGTCTGTTAATCTGAGTGAAGTCGGGAGTCATTAATTTATCTAAACTTTGCCTATTTTCCCTGATTTCCCGCTCGTTCGAGACAGCGCGATTGCCTACTGCATTTTCCTTATGCCTCCCATATCCTCTACCGCGACTTGTTGTCCTTGGCGACCTAATCGGAATATTTCCTGTATTTAATGGGGTTGTTAAACCGTTCGCTGCGCCCTCTGATTCATCCCCGCTCGGACCTGTCATTCTTTCCGTCCTGCTCGAGCCAAATTCCGCCATTTTCGATGGTTTACCCCTTCCACACTCGGTTCGCTTACTTAGCAATGAATCTACACCCGATACAGAATGCTCACTTTCTTAGGTGCGATTTATTTCGCCACCCTGTATTTAAAGTTTTTTAATCCCCGAATGTAAATTATTTCGAGGCTTGGGAATCCAAAAATTTCGTTTAAACCGTCGAGGAATCAATATTTGCGAAAATACCGCTCGGACTAGGCGATGAGTCATACACTTGACCCCGCTTAACGCGCCTAGCTGTCGAATTTCTTTCGACCAGGTCGATGAACTTTCACTTTCCGCGCTTCTAGAACTTTTCTGCTTGGAACATTTCACTGTTGCTACCCACGCTTCGATTTTAAATTTTTGATTACCGAAGCCTTTATACGCGTTTTTATTTTCAGGTTTTCGATTTTCCTACTTCCGGTTTTCTTTTATCCGAAATTTTTGCTATTTAGTCTTTCCTATGCACTTTTCCACTACAAATTTCTCTATTTTTCGGTTTCCTATAGCTTTTCTAATTTCAAAGCTTCTTCACGTTTCGAATCGCGTTTTTCCCTTTTAACCGACACTTTTCCGTTTTTCCGGTACTTTCTCTAACTTTTCCTAGTTTTTCGCGTTTAATTTATAAATTTTCGCGCACTTCACACTGCCTGAAAAACGAAAAGACATACGCGGGAAAATATCACCAACAAAAAATATTATCATATAACACTTCATTGAATTTTTCAATTATAGATTTTTTATTCCTGGAAACCTGAAAATCATGCATAAAAGGAACAAGACAAAATGCAATATAAAGACATCCGAATCTCCTGGATAAAGACATTCAGAATTTCCTACTGAATTAGAACATCAAAATTTTCATTTTTAGTGCCCTTTGAGGCACGCAGGACCTGTTAGAATTTCTTTTTCTCTGCCCTAGCAGAGCGAAGTAATTTGTAAAAAATTTCTCTTCACCCCACGGCAAGTCGTTACTAGATGAATCAAAGAAGATCGTAGGCGTCGCTTGGCGCGACATCGGAACCGGGTGAACGCCGGGAGTACGACCAACCTGGGCACGGTGGACGGCGTCCTCGTAGACGACGTCGAATGTAGCTCGGCGATGGCCGGCAGATTGTCCTCCACTAGCTGGCGAACACTCGGAAAACCTCCTTCCAGGAGTAGTATCGGCCGGCGTCACTTCGGCGTCTTCCCCGGGCACACACCAACGCGAATCGAGAGAGAGAGAACTTCGAAAGCAGCACTCGCGACTAAGTACGTCCTCTCGCTAAGAGAGCCAGGTAGCGAAAGCTATCATGGCCGAAACTGCCTGCGGCTCGACGGATCGTCCGTCCGCGCTCGGGATTGATCGGTCGTCTCCGGCAAATGTCGGGCCCACTGACCAGGGATGACTCTAGTAGCGGGGGCGACATGGTAACATCCATGTTACAATCTAACCTTTATTTTTTATTGTGACTACTTTCATTTTAATCTGTTGTTGCTCGATCTTTTGCATCAAATCCAAAAGATTCTATTTGGTTTTGTTATACCTGCTTCTTGAGTCCTTAATTGATGTTTGATAGTATAAATATTTTACGACTTTTCTTTCTTCCCAATAAAGGATTTCATGTTCTCTATTAAAAATATATAAAATTATGGTTTATAAAAATAAAATTATAAAACTATTTTTTAAAACATTTCAAAAGAGTTTAAATTATTTTAAAAGACTTCAAAAGATCTAAAGTGATTTCAAGTTAAGCGTTACCAAAAGATTCAAGATTTCTAAATATTTCACTGAAAATATTTTAAAGAATTCAAAAGGTTTTATAAGATTTTAAAGAATTTGAAATCGTATGAACACTAGATTTTGAGAGTGATCAATCTCTCGGAATGGGAGGGGGGTCCTTCACTACTGAATTCAAGTGTACATCAGTTTCCCGAATTATTTTTTAACTTTGAAATCTCTAAGTCTTTTGAATCTTTTTAATGTCTTTCGAATTTGAATTCCTTTTGATACAAGTTTCGCAGAATGTAAGAAATAATTCTAAAAATATCTAAATTTATACTATTAATATAAAAAAAATTCACTTCTCTGAGCAATATCTTTTGAAAAAATTGATATATTGCCATCAATTTTGACCTATTAAATCAATAATTTTATTATTTTTTCGTGCTATTATGAGGAAAAATATTAAATTACATATTACAAAAATACAAGCACATTATCAACTGCTGAAAAACAGACACAACTGTAAATTTTTTGTGGTACTGTATTTTCTCACCAATGAATTGTCCGGTTGATTTCGTGTTCAGGAATGAGGATTGTATTGCTGTATCAGCAACCTTCTAAACAAATAAATTTATTTCCTGGTTCAATCTTCTTCAATTTATTATAAAAGAGATCGATTGACTCATCTCTTAACACGTTGCAAAGGTTGTTAATATGGATCACCCCGTTTAAGAACTGAGCTTCCGGTAAAAGAGGTAAAGTAGCGGCCAAGTTAAGCTCCTTATTATTTTGTAAGTCTAACATCTCTTCTATCCATATGTCAATCAGATACTGAAATAATATAGTATCATGGTTATAAATTAAGTATTTGGATTGAGGCGTAGCGTAAAGTTAATATTAAAAAAATTAAAAACTGTAGAATCCTATTCTTTTTTTTTTCATCTAAAAAGCAAAAATTTCAGATATTCAGACTAGTATAAAAGTAGGTCGCACGTACGTGAAGTCTGTGATAATGGACGTGACAAATATATGATGCATTTGTAGAGTTTTGGGTGTGGACTACTACACTCTAGATTTTGACCGATTTTATAATCATTCAAACAAAAATTTTGAAGAAGCAGTTCAAGTTATTCCGCAATTCAGAGAAGGAAGAACGAATTTGCACGGTTTCGTTCAGTCGAAGGTGAATAAGACTGAGGTTAAACCTGCTGTCTTGTAACAGGCGAGACTGGAAATCAAAACATTATGCGCGAAAGTTGTCGCCTACAATTTGCAATATTCAAAGAGTAAATTTACGATGCGGTGGAATACAAGGAAAAATGGATATTCAACGTTAATATCTTTAGCAGTGAATTATGATATTAAGTCTAAATATCTTAGATATGAGGATGAATATATTTACAGTTTAATTTTTGGACTATCTAAAAATGAAGTTTGAATATTCATTTTTTCCGCATATTGATCTTGTTAAGAAAGTTTTGAACATGGATGGCGAAGATAGCACGGTGACATATGTACATCTGAACAACAGGATACAAAAGGTCTCAACGGAATATGCAGCTCCAACAAAACTGGAAGGTGCAGAAATGCCCAAGCAAATTGAAGTTTGGTTCCATAATTCAAAATTCCATTTTGCTCAGATTGAGATACAAAAGGTCTCAACGGAATATGAAGCTCCAACAAAACTGGAAGGCGCAGAAAAGCCGAAGCAAATTGAAGTTCGGTTCCATAATTCAAAATTCCATTTTGCTCAGATTGAGATACAAAACATTGATAAAGTAATTGAGACGAAACAAAAGGCTCTAGAAGCTATTATTAAGAAAAAGAGTAGCTTGACAAAACAGCGGTATTAAAATGGGAGACAACGACCTATGTCAAGATTTCATTTCATAGATCAGTTGTGGAGTCCCGAGGAAAAATCAAATCAGGTGGTACTGTTACTCTCATGGAAGCTTTGGACATTCTTCGCAGGAGTATTAGTGACGGACAGCCTTGCATCGTTTCCAAAAAGTCTTTAAAGTACTTGTAGGAACATATAATAATTAAAATTTTTTATTATTTTTACTTGCACCTAGCCGTAATACGACCCAGCGTATGGAACTTTAAAAACGGTTTCAACTTCTCGAGCTATTTCAGCATTGTATGGTCCGATTAACACGTCCCTGTATGAGATGATATTGTTAAAGTAATTATAATTAAAAGTTATCAAAAAATTCACATTAACATTGCAAACTTAATAACATTTCAAACAGTTTTAAAATCATTCAATGTATTCTTTTAAGTTATAAAATTTTAAATTATTGAAGAAAATCAATCTCGAAATTATAAAAATTATTATCTTCAAATAGTGAAAATATTTATATATAATAACAACAACAAAAAATTATTATAATGATAATCTTACAGTATTTTCGACTTCGATGGATATCATGCTCAGAAATATGTCAAAATCTTCAAATTTCTTTTAAAAATATAAATGTTTATTAAATGTGTGTAGCAAATTACTGATCGTATTTCAACTTCTTTAATTTCCAAATTAAATTTTATAAATGTAAAAAATATTACTAGGTACACGTGAAAATACCTTAAATGATTCACTGATATATAGTACAGAAGCATCATTCAAATCCTTTTGAACATTTTCTGATATTAAAATGATGGCTTTTTCATTTTCTGTTACAACACTAGCCGCACAACATTCTAACTCAAGTAGTGAATCAAAAAACTCTTGCAGAGTAGTAGAGTTTTCGTATCTGGACATTCTAGCTTCTGACATTATGGCTTTTTGACCATCATATGATAGTTGAATTCCGTAGCTAAAATAATATATCTTCTGATTATACACGACACAAAAAAAGATATAAAGAACAATTCAAATATTGATTCTCTGATGCTGAAAATAAAAAAGTTAAAGTCTGGCAAGGCTAGTTTGAGAAAACGCTAAATTTCTTCTAATATTACAAGTTCTGTTATTTTCAAAAACAAGGTAGATCAACATTTTGAGTCAGTAAACTGATTATTCTAACCTATTTTCGATTCATGAAAAAATAATAACATTTTCATAAATGTTTTCCTTCATTTCAGGAAGCATGTAACTCCGAACAATTTAAAAAATATTTTTCTTAAAATAAAAATAGATAATACATAAATTTCTTTTTTTTTACATGTAAAAAGCAATGAAGAAATCTAACGTTACCGTTCATTGACATTCTTCACTATTTTTCTGAGGCTCAGATTCGTTTCCCTGCTCATTTTCTTTAAATCATTTTGTGCTTGCTCCTTAAGATCAGGATCAATTATTTTTCTTGAAGCACATATGTGAGAACCATCTAGTTTAAAAGTTCCATCTTCTAGCTCTTTTACTTTTGCATAACAAGGGTCTCTCCGATAGGCACAATAAAAAATTTTAGGATTGTCGGTTGATTTATAGTACATTCTTCCTTCGAAGAAACATTGTAAAGATTTTTCACTTTAACCGCGAAAGTATCTCATCATCTAAGAAGTCAAGAGTCATCAAATGATTTAAAGACATTTTAAAATATATTTTTAGATTCACAAGAATTTGAGATGAATTAAAAGTAATTTAAAGTACGTATTTCGATTTTAATTTTCAGGAAATTAAATAATTCTAATACAAATCAGTACTTGAAACCGATTTAGAATACATGTCCCGGAATTTAGAACCGCAAACCAAAAATTTCAAAAAAATAAAAGTTGTGATAGATGTGTTAGATTTGTGCTCATTTGTGCTGCAAACGATTTTTCGAAAAATCCAAAATTACGACCACAATTAATGAAAAAGTTTTTTTTTGGTAGAACTGCAAGTTATTTTTAACTTAAATTCAAAAGTTGTGCTAGGTAGATTAAAGTCCGCTGAGTTTTGTTTTTTGAAAATTTAATAATTTTGAAATTTTTGAGTTTAGGTTTTGAGTTTTCATTTGAGAACTGTTGGTCGTACGGAATTTTGCAAGAGGGAAATGTCATTGCATTTCTCGAGCACAATTCAGCACGACCAACAGTTCTGAAATAAAAACTTAAAACATAAACTCAAAAATCTCACAATTATTATATTTTCAAAAAACAAAACTTGTGCTGAATTGTGCTCGAGAAATGCAATCACTTTTCCATCTTGCAAAATTCCGTACGACCAACAGTTCTCAAATGAAAACTCAAAACCTGAAACTCAAAAAACCTACAAGTCTCAAAAAGGATCAAATTTTGAAAAAAAAAAAAAACTTGTGCTGAATTGTGCTCGAGAAATGCAATAACTTTTCCCTCTTGCCAAATTCCGTACGACCAACAGTTATCAAATGAAAACTCAAAATCTGAAAATCAAAAAACCTGCAGTCTCAAAATTATCAAATTGTGAAAAAACGAAACTTGTGCTGAATTGTGTTCAAGAAATGTAATCTCATTTCCCTCTTGCGAAATTCAGTACGACCAACAGTTCTCAAATGAAAACTCAGAACCTTAACTCAAAAATCTCAAAATTATTAAATTTGCAAAAAACAAAACTTGTGCTGAATTGTACTCGAGAAATGCAATGACTTTTCCCTTTTGTAAAATTCCGTATGACCAACAGTTCTCAAATGAAAACTCAAAACCTAGATAAGACCTGAGATTAAAAGAAGCCATATGAGCACGTTAAAGCAAAAGAGAGGCTTCTGCGGGCTGCACGGGAAAAGAAAACTGCAACTTTTTGAGCGTGAATGCGAGTCACATAGGTTGTTGAGAGCAAAAGAGAAACAAGTTTTCGATGAGAGCAAAACGTGTACTTAAGGAAGTTGAGAGGGTAAAAGAAACGGATAGTTGTTTCATTTTTACTCTCAAGTAAAATGTGTTGCATTATTGCTCTCACATTTGTCGCGTTGCATTTTTACTTTTCAGGTACACCATTAAAATAGTATAAACATTTTCCCGTTCTTCCTGCCAACACACTTCGAATCTTTGTGTATATGATTATTTATTTCAAATGATCGCAGGGATTTTCAGGATCGCTAGTCACAATTTTGGAATGAGATTTTTTTTAAAACGAAATAAAACATTCTTTTAAATAAGTTTGTATAAAATTTAATATGGGTTTTTTAGGAAAGCTAATCAAGATTTTTGCATTATATTTTTCTAAAAACGAAATGGTGTTAACAAAATGGCGGTATTTTAGCAAAAATTTAGATTTTCATGAAACTCAGCATACCAAGGTTTTTGAAGTCACTAATTATGATTATGACATCAGATTTGCT
>JAUESH010013839.1:0-14372 GCA_032275165.1 Synergus magnus
GACTCCACCTGCTCCAAGCGCGAAACCACACCTTATTAAATCTCCCTACTTACGAATAAGTAGAATCACTACTTATAACATACTTTTGGAGAGAGTACCCCCGAGTTAGGGGTGTCACCCTCCTTTTAAATGGGTTGTTTTTTCTTGACAAAATACACTTGGAGAGACGCCTCTGAGTTCGGGGTTTTACCGCCCCCTTTACATAGGTTTTTTTTTTTCTGAGAAAAATATACTTGAGAAGGCATCTCCGAGTTCGGAGTGCTATCGCCTTCTCTACATGTGTTTTTTTTTTTTTTTTTAAGAAAACACTCAGAAGACGCCTCCACAAGTATATTTTGCCTAGTTAAGACAAACCATTTAGGGGGAAGGCGTGAGACCCTGAACTAGGGGGCGCCTCCTCCAAGTGTATTTTTTTTTTACCCCATCTGCTACTTTTGAGCATTATACCATTTTTTCCCGAAAAATTATGGATTTAGCGGAAAAATGTATAGAACGTATAAAGTTAGACGTAGTC
The DNA here is from genome assembly GCA_032275165.1 of Synergus magnus. Lineage (NCBI taxonomy): Eukaryota > Metazoa > Arthropoda > Insecta > Hymenoptera > Cynipidae > Synergus > Synergus magnus. Next base: position 515 of record JAUESH010013839.1, read on the forward strand.
TTTCAAATTTTACAATTCTTATTTGAAACTTTTTTCTCTAAAAATAATATTTTTCGAAATAGACTTAAAAAAACTGGAAAAATAGCTATTTTTGTAGATTTCGACCATGAAAATCTCTATGAGGAAGCAATCGCATTTGCAACTTCATCATAAGGAAGAAGCAAAGTGCTCAACAAATGAGCACAAAAAAATATAAATACAGTTAAATGAATCACCCGAGATCGAATTCACAGCTAGTTTAAATTTATGAGTTGCAAATTTATTTCCGGATTTAAAAAACATACGAATCTCCTCAAAATATTTTTAAAAATTAGTTGTTTCCATTATTTTGTAATCGGATTAATCTCATCAGGATTACACTGCCACACAAAAAAAAATCCTGTACTTTTTACGAGACAATGTACTCGTATGTATTTTGAGACGCTGAATCCGAATCTAAGGTCAAAATAGACGAGCGGATCTATCCAGTCAGTGCCGTGCCCCCTACCACTGAAACCACTATGCGCGCGCAGCCAATGAGCCCGGGAGTGTTCAAGCGGTTCGAACTCTTCATGTTTACTTTTTGAAATATTTTACTAAAATATATAACATTATAAAATATATGAAAGGTCACGGGGAAAACCGATCATTGCTACTTTAAAAAAGAATTAGATAAGAGTTTACGATTTATTACTTACAGCTTATTACTGATAGATTCAAATTTTTTCTATTTGGTATTGTTAAATAACGAGTTTAGGAACAAGAATGTATAATTCATCACATTATTTTATATTTGTGACTCCTGTGTAAAGGTTCGAAACTTTTAAATCGGATAATTTACCAAAAGTGACAATGATCGTTTTTCCCCGTGACCCTTCATACAATATATAATAATAAATAACTTATTATGGCAATATTGATGTTTTATCAATATTTTTTCAATTGTAGACGAAAAATTTGTGAGAAAATTTGAAAAATACATACTATTATGCTCTATAAAATATATTTTAAATAAATAATCTGCATAAAGTCTTTATTTATCTGTAACAGTTACGTGACAGATAGTGTTGGTTAATTTATGTGATAGTTATTAGAGCGTTAAACATTTTCTTTGATACTTGCATGCAGTGTATTGCAATTCTTGTTTAATTCGAATGTTTTGAGGCTCATTTTATTTAAAAAATAGTTTTAGGTTATTTATTATTATACATTATATGAAGGGTCACGGGGGGGAACGAAGATGGCGGTCGACCTGATGGGTCGTATTCTTTTTGTCTCTTGGTGATTTTGGTGATTGGAGTGTGCTTGGTGACATTTAGACGTTTTGCTGTTCAATACTAAGAGAAGAAGACTTGCTCTATTTTGAGAGACGACTAATTTGGTGCGAGTGTATATCCAAACGCGTAAAAACTAGGTGGGAATTCCGCTGTTGTGCTGGCCTTTGTGGTCTGCGCGCTTTTCGGAGCATGGCGTCTCCAAACGACAACTACGACAATGATAGTTTAAATCATGAATTGCTACACAGGAGTCTTGACAGTATGAGAGATGAGTTCTCCGTGCAGAGGGAAACTGATAGTCGAATTGATTTCTTGAATGACCAGTGTTAGTGAAATAATGAAAAACTGGCGTGGGCAGGCGAGAAAAATCCTACGTCACAATGTCTTAAAATTTAAGTATAGTTTAACTGAATTTATACAAAAGAATTTAATTGAATTGAATTTAGCTCGAGTTCCAACTCCCGAGCCAATTCGTATACCATAAAAAAATATAGAAAAGTTTGGAAACTTAGCACAGATGTAGGCTCCGGAAGCTACGACCACGATCGTTCTTAAAACAACCGATCCCGACGCAACTGGAGGTATATGTCATCCGACTCGTCACTTCCCACAACACCAGAAGACGATCGAGTCGAGAAAAGGTCACACAAGATAGCACAATTAATCCTTTTTAGATGAACACTCACTGAAGTTAAATCACTTAGGAATATAAGTAGTAATGACTTTAGAACTTAGAAAGAATCGCGAGCCCGGTACGAATTGGACAAGGGTCTCAATTGGCTTTTATACAACCTCTCAGCTCGAGAGTCAAAACCGAACTGACTTTAGTTAATTAAGGTTTATTATATGCCCGATATTCAAAACAAAGCGCCCGTACCAAAACAATGACCGCGTGGGAAAGGTAATGACAGGTACGAAAATCCCAAGAGCAATAAAACCCTTCCACGGCAGGTAAACACTTTCCAATTTAATAACTCAGGCGAGATTAATTCAACCCAAAAATAAGAGATTCAAATAAATTAGGAAAATAATAGTAAATACTTCAGAATTTCCAATTCTATTAATCGAGAAACTAAATGGGCAAACGTTTTCTCAAAATACTGAAATTAAATTACAAACAACCAGGAAGGCATGGACTTTTCTGAGACCCCCTTGAGCAGCGATGAGTCTCCGACAAATTGATACAGAGAATGAGGGTAATCCTAATCCCAATCTTTTACTTGAACAACCTCCCCTCCAGAACAAAAAGGATGACTCTAGACGAAAAAGAAAACAACCTGACAGTAACAACAGTGACGATTCTAATAACACCCACAAAACTAGACATACAGAATCAAATAAAAATGCTAACCCGTCCAGAACCCCTAGACTTCACAATCGGTATTCCCAATCCAACAAAGGTCCTTACTTTTTTGAAATTGATAGTGGTGAAGACAATCCTATGGATCCATGCAATACAGGAAAAATCCTACACAAATCCTTCAGTAATGTAGTGAGCGATATTAAAAAGAAAGGTAGAAGCAGATTTACTGTACAGTGCAATTCTGGGGAAGGTGCAAATCGCATTGTTAACAACCTCAAAAGAATTTGTCCTAAACTAAATGGGTTGATTCCAAATTATAGTCTCTCGCATTGGTGTCATTAAAGAAATTCCTACAGATCTCTCTACGAAGGAAATTAAGGCTAATGCCATTTCCAATGTCCAAGACATTCGATTTTATTACATTCTATACCGAGTTACTCCTTATATTTTACCTCCTAAATTGTTTTATGGATGTTCCAGACATGGCCATGTGAAAGCACAATGTAAGAATCCTAGGTGTTTTTTCTGTGGAGAAAAGCCACATGTAGATCAAGACTGTCCTATTAGACTAAACTCTCCCTCTTGCATAAATTGTAAAGGCCCACATTGAGTAGTTGACAAGCAATGCCCTCTATACCTTGAGGAAAAAGAAATTCGCAGAATCTCAGCTCAATTCGACATCAGTGTCAAGAAAGCTGCCTACCTCTACAAAAAAGAAAAAACTTTCCCCCAAGGACTGCAGAATATTGACTCTGTCATTGCATCTAACCTTAGAGCTTCTGATTCTCCTTCTCCTCCTTTTAGTTTTGCGAACTACCCCTCCCTAGGTGACAGTGATTCCAACCCTATCGTTTCTGGTTCAGAATATTTACAAAAATTCAGCGAAATTGTTAACAAACCCCCCTCCCATTCTAAAACCTCTACCCCTCCTCACTCCTCTTCACATCACAAAAAGCCTCAAACTCAGTCTCAAAATAGAACTCGTTCTAGTTCCCAACGCTTCTCTCATTTATATACACGACTTTCTAGTTCATTTGGCAATGGTGTTTGTCTTCAAAACCGTGCTGAAAACCTAGCACCTCACCTTTCTCAATCTTCTTCCCCTCTTTTATTTTCTATGGAAAATCAACTTAATGAAAATGATCTCAAACAGATGATTTCGTCTCTCATATCGCTGCTTCAACGTTTCGCCCCTCTGCTATCCCTGCATAGTGATGGACCTTTGAATCAATCAATTATTTCACTACTCAATAACATGCATTCGACTTCTACTACCTTCAATCAATAATCTCTTTATATTCCTTTATATTCTTGTATATTCTTCACTATGGGTGTATTGGAAAAACTGAGAATTCTACAATGGAACTGTCGTGGAATAAAAAACAAAAAGGGTTCTTTGGAGAGAATCGCTCACAATTATGACATTATCCTACTAAACGAAAGTTAGTTAAAAAACAAGAATCGATTCTCTTTAAGAAAGTTTAATGTTATTAGGAAAGACCGCTCTACTAGTATTGGCGATGGTCTGATTATTGCTATCAGAAATGATATCGTTTTTTCTGAAGCAAAAATTTTAGAAATCCCTTATTTATTAGATAATCTTGCGATATCGATCCCCTCTAATTGGGGAGAATTACTAATAATAAATGTTTATAGGAATCCCAGAGCTCTTGTCAATGATATAAATTGGAATGTTTTCTTCGATTCCTTCCGGATTGACTTCTCGTCTATTTTCATAAGAGGTGATTATAATTGTCACCACCAGTCCTGGAGATGTGATAGAGCCTGTCCGACTGGCGATAGACTTAATACTTCAATTCAAAATTCCGATCTTATCATTCTAAACGATGGCTCTCCTATTCGCTTTTCGCGTCCTAATCAATCTAAGTCTGCTATCGATCTCTCTTTAGTTTCTGGCAATCTCTCCCCCAAGTGTTCTTGGAAAACAGAAAATGACAAAATGGGTAGTGACCACTTCCCTATTTCTAAAACTATTGAAATTTCCTGCTCATACTATGAATTATTTTCTCACAAATACAACTTGAAAAAAGTTTCTTGGAATATTTTTCATGAAACCCTCTCAACATTGGAAATAAATTTTGATAAAAATAACAATAACCCCACCACAACGCTTCAAACATATTATGAATTATTTGACATAATAGATCATGCTCTTCATACAGCCGGCCCTAAGATTGAAAATACCCCAAAACGTGCTTATCCATATTCACCTCCATGGTGGAATGAGGAATGCTCTAAACTGGAAAGGTTGAGGAAGGCTAAATTAGGCAGATTTAGACACAAATGTAACTTTGAAAATTATTTAGATATTCAAAAATTTGAAGCTTATTCTTTAAAAATCTTCAAAAAATCAAAGACCTTAGGTTGGAGATCATTTTGTGAATCCATAACTTCCACTTCTCGTGTTTCAGACATTTGGAATAAAATCCGTGGCTTTAAACACAGACTCTTAACAAACCCTTCTCCTGTAACCTCTCCAACCAATACAGAAACTATAAAAAAAAATGAAAACATTCATAGAGTTGTTTAACGAATTTAGCCTACTTCCGACAAATTTACCTCATATTCCACTCTTTCCAAATTCTCCGCCTACTGAAACGTCTTCCTCTAAATTCCCAAGTGAACCTTTCAATTTTCAAGAGGTACGTCTTGCCATCTCCAAATCTAACAGCAAGTTCTCCCCTGGACTGGATAAAATCAACTATCCTCCGGAACCTTCCAGATAATATATTAAATCATTTATTAAATATTTATAATTTGATCTTAGATGAGGGTTCCTTCCCTGCCCAATGGAATAAATTCTTGGTTTTTCTAATTCCAAAACCTAATTCTTATAAATTTCGTCCTATCGCTTCAGCCTCCTGTTTCTTAAAACTTATAGAGAGATTAATCACTAATGGATTAAATTGGTGATTAGAGAACTCTCTAATTCTCCCTCCATACCAATATGGATTCCGTAAAAAGAGGTCTGCTGCTGACTGTCTCGCAATTTTCTCTACTGAGGTCCATAACTTCTTTGTCAACAAATCACACACAATAGCATTATTCTTAGACGTTGAAGCGGCTTATGATAGAGGTGTCCCTGATATACTATCAAAGACATAAAGGAGTGTATCCGGATTTTGCAAGAGAGTTTAAATGGTCTCCAAGAGTTTTTAAAAACTAAAGGACTAAATATTTCTGTAGAAAAATCTAAACTAATTATCTTCACTCAAAATAAATCACTCCCTAATAACATCCAAATTACGCTCGATGACCAGGCTATCTATCCATCGTCTGAGTTCTTGGGTATTCTTTTTGATTCTCATCTAACTTGGGACCCCACTTTAAAGTCCTTCTAGAAAGGCTAGAAAAGGTTATAAATATTATTAAATTTTTAAGAGGAACTTGGTGGGGCTCCTGTCCTAGATACCTATTAATGTTATACCACTCTTTAATAAGAAGTGTAATCGAATATGGTTGTCAAGCCTTATCAATTCGTCAGGTAAACATGTATGCCACGATTCGAAAATTCCAAAATAGAGTTTTAAGGCTAATTCTAGGCTACAGAATTTCTACTCCCATCCCAGTAATGTTTGCAGAACTAAAGGAACCTACTCTATTTTCTCAAATGAAATTCCTCAAGAGAAAATATATTCTAAAAATTTTTTCCATAGAAAATCATTCCTTATTTCACTCTTTACATATTCTTGATGAACTCACACAAAGAAAAGACACACTCAACTTAAGAGAAACCTTTCCTCTCCTTAATGCCTATATTTTTCTCAACAAATACATTTGTTATATTATAAATTCTTCAACTCCCATAAATTACCTTCTTGATTATAATATTCAGTTCGAAAAACCTAATATTGATTTTCAAAAGAGAGAAAAGCTACAAAATAGCTCATGTCCTAATTTAGATTTCAGAAGCTTTATGGAGGCACATCATGGTAATGACTTCCTTTTCTTTACGGATGGATCCAAATTAAATGACACCCAGAATACCGGAATCGGTATTACATGCCCCTCCATTCAAATCTTTAACAAACACAAAATATGTCATTTAGCATCTATTTTACGGCAGAAGCGATTGCGATTTGCGAGTCCCTTGATATCATCTTAAAAGACCAGTTGTCTCCTGCTGTCATTTGCTCTAGCTGACAGCTTGGCAAGGAAAAACTTTACCGACTCCTCTTCATGTCCATGCGGACATGACACAGAGGTCATTAATCATGTTGTTTAGGCTTGCCCTCGTTTTTTTGACCAGCGAAAAACGTTAGAAAAATCTTTAATCAAATCTAAAAGGTTTCCACCTTTCTGCGTGGAGGCTTATCTCTCTGATCCGAACAACTATGCTTCTCAACTAATTATAAAATTCATAAAAGCTTGTAATTTATCTCTATAATTTATATGCTTCCCTTATTATTGTTTACTCTCCATGCTTTAGAAATGCATAATTCATATATACGAGTGCGTCTGAAATTTAGTTTCTCTTTCTCGCAATTCTTTTGCTCTGTCTGCATTCGCTCCTTTTCAGAAAATGAATATTTCCACACAAAATATTCATTCTCTCATCAAAGCCGGGAAGGAATTTCATTTTTATTGGACCCAGGACTACGCAAGACTTTACATATTTGGTAAGTATTCTCTATGTCACCCAAAAAACGTTTTCCTAAAAATATATACGGTCCAGGGCCGCACTTAGAATCATTTTTAAAAACTTTCATTTCGACGGGTTTCTAAGTCCGTTTATCCAACGCCCTTAAACGGCCTGCGAACCCCACTAAACTGTAATCACCAAGTATAATTTAAATATTTAAAATTCTCGCCTCATTATACAAGATATCATTAACGTCATCTACATTACAACTTTAATTTCGAATGGATACCACCTACCTATCATACACATTGACATGCAATACTAGTTTCAACGTCTTTAGCTATGGCCTGATAGGTCTTGCTTTTACCAAGCAAGGGATTTCCACAGCGGCAACTCGGAAATCCCTACGGGCCTAGTGCTAATAAAATCCCCAAACAAGAAGAAGAAGAAGGGTCACGGGGAATAACGATCATTGTCACTTTTTGTAAATTGTCCGATTTAAAAGTTTCGAACCTTTACACAGGAGTCACAAATATATATATTTTATATTGTTATACATTTTAGTAAAATATTTCAAAAAGTGAACATGAAGAGTTCGAACCGCTTGAACACTCCCGGACTCATTGGCTGCGCGCGCATAGTGGTTTCAGTGGTAAAGGGCACGGCACGGACTGGATAGATCCGCTCGTCAAAATAGCACTTCTCACGATTGGTTTTCGACATAACCTCAAAAAAACGTATTTTTAAGTATATGGTGGTGAAACATGGTTTTATTATAGATTTCAAGCAGCTGAATTCATATATACTATCAGTTCAGTGATATAACTAGAAAATTTGGAATATAACCTTAAAACAAAATTGTTTGAGCACACAGTGGGACCAAATTGCGAAAAGCTGGCCAAAAGTATAAAATATTCATAAAATGGGCCAAACTGTGTTACTCGGAGGTTTTTGGAGTCGCTGATTACGAATCGGATGTCAAAAATTCAAAAAACAAAATGGCGGATCCAATATGGCGGACGAGTATGCTAAATAAATTTTTGATTCTATTAAAAATTGGTATACGGGAGTTTTCGAGATTGCTGATTACGAATCCGATGTCAAAAAAAAAAATGGTGGATACAATATGGCGGACGATCCAATAATCATCCGCCATATTGGATCCGCCATTTTATTTTTTGAATTTATGACATCCGATTCGTAATCGGCAACCCCAAAAACCCCCCAGTAACACAATTTGGCCCATTTTATGAACATTTTATACTTTTGGCCAGCTTTTCGCGATTTGGTCCCACTGTGCGCTCAGACAATTTTTTTTTAAGGTTATGTTCCAAATTTTCTAGTTATATCACTGAACTGAAACTATATATGAATTCAGCAGCTTGAAATCTATAATAAAACCATGTTTTCCCATCATATACTCAAAAATACGTTTTCTTGAGGTTATGTCAAAAACCAATCGTGAAAGGTGCTATTTTGACTTCAGATTCGGATTTAGCGTCTCAAAATACATGGGAATATATGGGTCTCGTAAAAAGTACCAGACTTTATATTTTTTTTTTTCGTGTCTGTGTTATTGAAGTTACTGTAGATTAATTATGTCGGGCAATAAATATCGGTCTGCCAAATATTTCGGTCAATTTTAGCCCTGGAAGACCAAGTATGAAATTTGAATCTTAAAGAGGAATGGCAGATTGCTGACGATAGGTTAGAGGTACCAATGAATCGGAGAAGTGGTTATTTTACGATTCACCAAAAATATTTCGTTACTTTTTATTTTTACTTTCCATTAAATTTCAGAATAATTAACGTGAACTTTTAATTGGACAAGGAAATGTTAAGAAGCACGCGTGTACGTCCTGTATGTCCTGAAAACAGTTTTCTTTCTTGTCTGACGACTCGCGTGAAGTGCGTGACGGCACGTTTTTCAACATTTCAAATATAGCCACTTTACATACGATTACCCAAAATGTGCATATATCCTACCTGTTTCTTTCAAAAAATTCTCCGGTTAACAGTGAAATTAACAGTCCCATTACTTTTTATTTTTATTCATTAATTTTTATTCATTTTGTTTTTCATGTCAATTATTCCTAACTTATCTGCATTTCCCTATTCAAATTTACTCACACTCACTTCCCATTCACAACAATTAAATAATGAAGAGCGTAACCTGCATTATACAATTCATCGGACTTCATCAAACATCAATTGTATGATGCAGATTCGTTTCTGTTAAAGGGAATCTGCACTTCTCCATTCAGTTAGACATCCTTTAAACTCCATTTCACCGAGAACTTGAAACGATTCATGCGTTTCTTCTGTCAATCGTAAATCACGTTAAATTTAAAGATATATTTTTCTTTTCTTTATATTATTTTAAAAAATTATTGTAAAATTCTGAAGAAAAAAAATGGATGAAAATAATTATTATAATGGTTCGACAGTGGCTATGTTAAAAAAAGAATTTAAGCAAAGAGGAGCACCTACAACTGGAAAAAAAAGATTTAGTCGATAGGTAATGAACTTACTAATTTTATTATAGAATTTTGAGGTTAAGTTAAAGATAAAGAATGGTTATATTTTCTAGGGTGTTATATTTTTTTATATTTTCTGGCAGAAAACTTTCTTCTAAACGTGTTCACATTGAACGACTTATAGGTTTAACTAAAACTTACAAAATTTTACAAGAGGAATTGTGCCATGAATATGTTAAACTTTCTCCGAAAATAGTTGGTGTATGTGTAGCATTGTCTAATATTCGCAAATTAATTGTAAAAAAATAACGTTTTGAAAATTTGTGTACTACTTTTAAAATTAAAATAAATTTTTTACATTAAACTTTTTTTTTATTCCAACATTAGCATAAAGAAAACATAAACTTTCATCTAATAAAACCTAATAAATCTTAATAAAAAAATATATCATTCAAAATAATTTTTTTTAAATATGTGATGCGATCCGAGAAAAGGGACCTACTAGGCAAAAGTGAAATTTTACAGGGCGAGCGATTGAAGAAATCTCGAGCTATAGGTACACGTGTAAAAACAATTTTTCAATAATTTATATCTTGTGAAATAATTCAGATACAAAATTTCTGATTGCACCTCTAAAAAGATCAGTGAAAGAACTTATAGAATCCATCATAATCCGAAAATCGATTTTTTGCCTAGTAGGTCCCTTTTCTCGGATTGCGTCACATATCATAGTTTTTTTTTAATAGTCTTAAAAATAATGATTTGAATTTCCCGCGAAACGTCACCAAAAGACCCGTGACGCCATCTACAGTAGTTTTACTAGTCGACCACCCCAATTAACTTAATTTAGTTTTTTGAGGTTAGGTTCTCCTATTCAAAATGTCTTAACACGATAGAGCGAGTACATCTCCGAATGTAGCTTCGCAGATTTAATTAAGTCCAAATAGCTGACCAATTCAAATAGTCCCAAAACAATTGACATGCAACTTTGTCAATCTGGAATTTTAAGATACACATTTCAAAGCGCTCCAGTTCAATCGTTTCTTTTTTCCTGGGGACATCCCCTTCGGGGCGGTCTGCTAGAGGGTTTCGTCTGGGTGAGAGGAAGCAGGCCTATATTTTTTGAAAGCTCTAAATGTCCCCTACAACATATACAATTTTCATTGGTGAACAGGATAACGGAAATTATTTCGGAAGATTAGATAATGATTCCAGAAATTAATGATACTTCGGTCAGGATTTGCTCTGGCAGACCGATGGTTTCTCGAACTGCTATATCTAAAGCTTCATTTAATCACATTTTCAAAGGTAAGTCTTGTCACGGAGGTAAAATGATAGTGAGATTTCGGACTATATAAAGGTAAATCAAAAGCTAATTCTTGCAAAGGATTAACACTCGATATGCATATCAAGCAATATTTACTTACCCAACGTTGTAACCAGTTCTTGACTTGTGCGAGATTCGATCCGAAAAGTCAACTCCTTTGCTTCCAACATGTTTACCTTTGAACTTATTGAACGCTTCACTTGCATTGAAGTGCAATACTTCTACAGAATCGTTTTCATCCTACGTGAAACAAAATTAAAATGATTTTATAATTAAGCGTGTTAGTGTCATAGATTTTACGAATATCATGATGGGGTTACTACAAGATTTAAATTTTAAACTTTCAGACGTTTTCGAGCATACATTCCTTGAGGATTTTTTTATTTTTCTCAGTAGCTTGTTTTGTTTTCGCTAACCGATTGCTTCTTGGTGTCCAAAATATAGAGCTATTGTTCTATTCTTTTAATAGCATGATCTTTATAGCCCTTAGCTGACACACTGGGGTCAATTTGACCCCAGCCGAAATCAAGTCCAATTTAAACCTTAGCTGCCACACTGGGGTTAATTTTACCCTAGCCAAAATCAAGTCCAGTTTAAGCATTTTTGAAGAAATTTGGACTTGTGGTGCCATATACTGTTTGTTGGAAGATACAAAATAAAAAATACGTAAATAAATAATAAATAAATACCGTTTTTTCTACTGGGACAATCAAAAGATTTTGTTTCCTTAAAGATATATATTTCAAGAGTATCCCATTCAATTTTTAGCTTTTAATATAAAAAAAATGGAATAGTTATGATTTTTTTAAATGAAAATGGTCTTTTTTCTCATTTTTTACATTCAACAATTTTATTAATAATCAATATTATTTTTTCATAAATGAACCCATACTGTCTTCTAAAACAACTCTTAACTATTAACAGAAAATTTTTTTAGGTCGAAAAAGTCAATAGCTGCTTCGCAATACAATTTTTTACCGGTGGGGTACGAAACACCCCAGTGTGGCAGCTATGTTATTCTGGCGAAGTGTGTCAGCTAAGGGATAGAACTATTAGATAGACAATATTAAGATATTCTTAAAATAAAGATATGAAGAATGAAAAGAAACGAAAAAGTAAATAACTTAAAGTTAAATCTTACTGAAAAAATAGTAACTTAGTTATGTTACAAGTAATTTAAAAAAGTAATTAGGCTCTTTAAAATCGGCAATGAACGTTATTTTTTCTTTAACTTAGTTTCTGAGAACGAGTTACTACCCAAAACTGAACGAACGCTACAGAAAAGATATTTCCAAACAAATTCTATGTATTCGTGCACCGCTCGAGCGCCATAAAATATATTCTTCGCAAATTTTTGCTAGAAATAGTTACCTTGAAATAAACTGGTAATTGTTCCGACTCTGGAAGATCTGTAGTTTCATAGACGTCTGCTTGATCATATGCCTGAAAAAATTATAAATCATTTATATGTGTTCTAGAGAAAATAAATTCTTTTGTATGCAACATAATTTTTCTTTACATATACATGCAAAAAGCTCGCCGCGCTTCGCGCTCGAATGCTTTTGCTCCTCAAATTTCGGGTTTTATTTAATTTACATTGGAATTCAAACAAAAAAATTATTTGCAAATATTTAAAAAAAAACTGTCTAAACACCTACTTTTAATAGTACATTTCGTTACTAAGAAATTAAGTTCTAAGAAATTTTCGGAATATGCTTGTGTTTGTGTGCCACGCTTTTTGCTATCCTAGCATATCCCGATAAATTTAATGTAATTTGGCAGACTTATTCCAACCCGTAATACCTTGATTCTATCACAACAGTTTATTAAAATATTGAATTTTACATTTTTTACATACTTTTATAATTTTTGTAAAATTGATTTTTCAACTATAACTTTTCATATTTTCATAATTCAAAGTTGACGTAAGTTATGGTTTTTTATAATTTTGAAAATTTGATGTTTTAAAACTATAACTGTTAAAATTATCATAATTCAAAACTGATGTAAGAAAAATAAAGATTCCTTTGTCGAGACGAATCAACTGTCCTGTAAGATTAATACATTTTATTGAAAAGTATAAAAATTTATGATTTTTTTTTTTAATTCTGAAAAATTTATTTTTCAACTATAACTTTTCAAATTATCACATTTTAAAGCTGATACAAGGAAAAGAAAGATTTCTTGAGTTAATACAAATCAGACGACCTAATATTAATGTAATGTAATGGTCGGGAGACGTGCCCCACCCTTGGGAGCCCTACAGGCGCTCAGGCTAAAAGCCCATTGTGCCATTTTCATACTTAGATGCTAGCTAGCCTCTTATTCCAGACCTTCTCAGAAAGCCTAGTACGTCGCCAGCTCATAGCGCCCTGATCTCCTCTGGTTTTAGTATAGTTGACTCGAGGGTTTGATGTCCGAGTTCAACAAGAGCCGGGCGCTAACCTTATTGGTATGTAGATGTGTAAGGACGTGTCATCGTCTCTACATTTGCTACAAACGGTGCTGGGTACTAGGCCCATCTTGTACACTGAGAAAAAAAATAAAGTCACTACAACAAAATATTTTTTTTGGTTAGATTTTGTTGGCTTTACCAAAATTTGGTTGCTTTTACAAAAGAAAATTGTTAGCGTAACAAAAATGTTTTGTTGATTCAACAAAATTTTGTTGTTAAAATATTTTGTTGAGCCAACCAAATAATTTGCTTGTCCTGACAAAATATGCGCCACGCATGTGCGATTCATCTCTTTAGTTAATGATGCAACTGACCCACGACGTTTATAATATGGTGGATAGTAACACAAACGGATGATGTGAGGGACCGTTCACTGGAGGAATCATACTTATAATCGATTCAAAATCAATGTGGAATCACATGAATCAATGTGGAAT
>JAUESH010013935.1:0-14345 GCA_032275165.1 Synergus magnus
TTTTGTTAATTAAAAGTACTAAAAATAGTTCAAAATTAATATCCGTAGTTCATTTTGTAGCCACTGTCATACCGAATTTAAAACACTTTGGTTTTTTTTTTTTTTTTTTTTCTTTTTTTCGATAAGCCTTTGCCGAGATATCGTGGAGGAGCTGACCTGCCTCCAAATTATGGCGTTACGATCCGCTGCGGTCTTTATACACAAAAGTTAAATAAAAAAAATTAAGAAAAATATTTTTATGTATTTTAAGACTTAATAAACACCCCTTGCAAGTTTCATATTAATATCTTTCATAGCATGCTCACAAAAAATTCCCGAAAATAGCCTATTTTTTTAGTCTACCAACTAGGTTACACCCTTAAATAGAAGATAACATAAAAGTTGTTCCCGTATGGAACTCTTTTTCTAGTTCTTTTTATTTGCACGAGATCTTACAAAAGTGACCAAACCTTTCACCAGCAGTTTCGAATTTGACAAAGCGTGGAGTAAAGAAACTCACTTTCCTCTCTGGTAATAAGACCATTTGCGAGACTTAACACATATTGCAATTAGGCTTGGGAAAAGATGAAACTCTCTCGACGATAAAATACTGTGGACTTCCAATTTACACGCACACAGGGGACTAGATACTAGATATTGGAACCAAGGCCTCAGCTTTCGGCGTATAAGCTGGAAGCATATGCCATCGAAAAGACGACTCCAGTAATATCAAGGCAGACGCGGAAAGAGGCTTTAAAGGGCTGTCTAGCATTTCATAGAAAGTCTTTCTGTCAAAAATTTACGATAATATTCATCAGAAAACCCTAATAATTTCAATTGTATAATACGAGACTAAGCGCGCACGTGAGCGCGCGTATTTTGTCCTTAGACACTGAAATGACAATTCAAATTTGCGCGTCAAATTAATTTATCAATAGAGTTAGTGCACTACGCATGAAGTTAGCTTTAAAGCGACACTTTAAGTTAGCCGAAATCCACGTCCTTTTTAGGATAGGATCGTAACTGTCAATTTAATTCTTTCAAATTCACTTCAACTTTGAGGAATTTATTCTCGTCATCAAGGCACTCGCTTTTAAAAAATTTGTCTTCATAAATTTTAAAGGCCATAACAGTTAGTGCTTCCAAAGTGTAATTAATAGACTCCCTTAGGAGAAATAACTTCACTCAGACGGGGACACCATCGTGAAAACCTGTTTTTTGTGTTCAGAGCACATTAAAACATGAAGATTTGTTAAAAATGGAGGAGGTTAAATTTTACACAAATCTAATACCTTTTCTGATGAGAATGTAAAAAAATCCGCTAGCCCTTATAGATTCAGTAGAAAACTTGTTGGAATAAAAAGTAGTTGCAAATAGGGAAATATTGTTCATCATGCATTTGAAGCTAGCATTTAATCAGAATAAATGTATTGTTGCAGAGTCGAGGCAACGCACAGAGATTTACTTTCATTGTTTGCCAGCAGTGTATATGATTTGTTAACGAGCAACAAGTTCCAAAATAAATGTGTACTTTCTGCTCTCGTTGAGTAATATTTAAAACCATCGTGATGAACAACATTGAATCTGCAACTAAAAATGAACGTATTTATTGAAAATATTTCCATCGCATTGAATTGGAAAGTATGATTTTATAAATATACGAGCTGGAAGCTGTTTAAATTTCAAAATACATATTTCTATCTGCAATCAATCAAAAGTCAACATTACGAATTCCTTACATTAGTAGAATAATTCAACTTATGTAAATTGAAAAATGAGAATGACATTTTTTTACATTCACATCAGAGAAGGTATTAGATTTATGTAAAATTTGAGCCTCCCTCCGTTTTCAACAGATCTCCATGTTTTAAAATCCTCTGAACCCGAAAAACAGATTTTTGCAATTGTATCTGTAGTCTGTTATCACGATAACTTTCGAAAGAATTGAGGGATGATTGGATTGTCCTTTGGTGCACTTTTTTTAGTGTCAAAAATGGAAGGCTAAGTTCGTTATCGAGCCATGGTGAACAAAAGTGCAAAAAGTTAGAGCATTTATTTTTTTTTATTTTTTTTTTTTTTTATTCAAAACTTTTATGTACGGTTCTTAGTAGTTCATAAAAATTTGAGCAACTTATACTTATGACATTGTTCTATCAGAATAAAATTTACAGAAATCTAACATTAATCAAACAATTTTTTATTATTATTATTATTAACGATATATTAATTTTCCTATGTCTTTACACTTTAAATGCAAAATAGTTGGAATGGATCGGAATAATCTATACATGAGTGTCATTTCTATTTTTTGAACTATTGGAGTAAATGTGAATGCATTCAGGGCGGTGTTTGTCGTGAATAGTCTTGCAATTGGAATGCCTGTAATCACATTTGCAAACCCTGGTTTTAAAACGACATTGTTAACACGTTGAGGAGATAACAAACGTCATGCGGTGCAGTTAACTGAGCGCTACAAGAGAGGCTTCGAAGCGATGGCGGTGGTGGTGGCGAATACTCGTTTCAGGGCAATCAATGGAGCGGCAGAGGCAGACAATGCTTGCTACCGTTTCATTATGTGTGAACGTCGGCAGCTGACACCGAGGCGTGAAACCAGCCACTCGTCGTCCTGAAATCGTCTCGAGAAACCGTGGAAAAGGGAACATCTTTAAAATTGCTCTAAATCTACTAATAGCATTCGTATACAATATACATTATGTCCGCTTTCCTTACTGCTGCTAGTGGTTAATTATTTTCGTCTACTTTTAAAATGTTTAATTGTTGTTTAACACTGTTCGCAAAGATATTTTGAATGCATGCATATATTCTCGTTTTCATTGTCAGAGTGCAGTGATTAAGGTCCAAAAGCTCAGCAGCTCGTGTATGGAAGTCGCTAGTATTAGAATGAGATCCTCCCTTACTTGCCCTTACTCTAGGCAGTAACCTCAGGGCGCTCTGGTGACTACTAGACTATAAGGATTTGTACATCTCAAGTATTCATAAAGTGCGGACAAAATTAGAACTTTGCGTTCTCTTGTTTCAACAGCTTGTTGAACATTGCTTCCTAGTTACTTTAATTTCGCTTTAAAACACGTACAAGGCTTCTTATCCTCAAGTATCACAACTACAAAAATCTAAGGTAGCTCATTTGTGTCAAATAGTTTCTACTTTAAAGATTGTAAATTTATGCCCAAAATGCTAAAGATTTAATGAATCCTTTAATTTTTAAACGTAAACAAATTGAATGTGATATGATGATATACAATACAAATGTAGATGTAGTGTAGTTGTCAATAGTTGTGGTTTAAAAACACTCTTCTTTATGTATAAAAACAAGTCTTTAAGTCGTTACGCTTAAAGTTGGATTTTAAAATTATTCATGGCTCCAGTGACCGCGCGTTGTCATAAAGAAAGACAAGTCATTTTTCTAATTACTCGAGAAATCACGGCTGATTGAGAAGAGCAAAAATTTCGCCTGGAAATTGTCTCTATTCTGAAGAACGCACCTAGTGATTCATATGAAGTCTCATGTCTAAAGGTAATAGACATCCTAGCAAGTCAGTAGGCTCTCTGCAGGACACAAGACTCCGGACTCGGGGCGAACCGATATAAACCAAGTTACAAGGTCTAACCGCATCGCATGGTCGTGATTATTACGACCGTCTGTAATTACGACCTTACATAGACACATAAAACAATTACAATCTTCTGCAGTCCCTTCACAGTTCTGCATTTGCCATCGCTATCAACCGCGCCGCGCCGGCCAATCGAGTTCTTCTGTGGTGGAGACAGGTTGCATCGATTTATAGTTAGCTGACACGAATGTGCTGGTTATTCTTTTGAGAATAGATTAATGGAATTTGTTCGCTGTTTGGTAACTCATTAACGCCTCAATTTGTTGAAACAGATTAGCAGTGGAATAAGTACAGAGTTTCAAAAATTTTGGACACTCCTAACGGTCATAATTCATTAATTTTGTGAATGCTAATTATAACGAAAATAGTTTCTAGAAAATTCTTCCTGGACAGTTTTGTATTGTGATGATGGAATATTAAGTTTGCATAAACTCGACACTCAAGCTTCGTGTCAATGAAGGTGCTAGTGTAGTGGTAGTGATAGTGCTAGTAGTACGGCTATAGTGCTACTGGACGGATTTCTAAGTCTACATATAACGACTAGGTAGCTACCTAGAGGTAGATAGCTGACGCGAATTAAGTTTAAGCAACGCTAACGTGAGACCGAAGCTGCTCTATCTTGTCGAGGCACCATCCTATTCAGCGGTAATGCGATACTTCCATCGTAATAAGAGCCACCTTGACAATTATATATTCCTGGCAAACGAATACTGTAACAAAAACAAAAGAGATAAGGGTGCCTCTAGGAAAGATAGACGATACCATGAGACATTCTTTTAGGAGAAACACATGTGTGGTCGATATTTCGATAGGAACCTATGAGCCTATTAATAAAGGTCACATACCCCATTGAACGAAAATTTCGCTATAGGTTAGCGCAATGTTTTTTGAAAAAATTAATCTTAGGCCAGCATAAGGATATTGATTTGTAGTTTATTTATTTCAAAATATATTTATTAGACCTGTCTAGGAAAGCTAGTTTATCAATAAGTCCCATTTGAAGTTTGCATTGAAATATAAATGAAAAATCTTGAAATCATGTTGATAAATATTTTCCTAAAATGATATTTCAATATTCCTTCGAAGGTTAAGAGTCTCGTAAACGGAAAACGTTATGAAATATTCTATGTCAACAGCAATTGTACAAAATCGTTATTAGAGCCTTAGTCGCACTTCGGTATTGCTGGGATCTAAACAAAATGAAATTAACTATCAGAGTAATTTTTGATTTTACAAATTCTGCACTCTTTTATAGGAATTTCGTTGAGGGGGAACAAGTTTTACAAGCGGGACATTATGAAACTTGACTATAGCTTCCGTATTCACTATATTTTATTTATAATACTTCTTCAAAGTATGATTAAACTTGAATTTATTTTAAATCTGTATTTTTGTGCAATCGCCCATACGAAATGTTAAAATCTACTCCTTTTTGAACATTCCAAATTCAGCCACCAGGTGGTATATCGCAGTGCAATGGATTCCAATGTTTCTCGTGTATTTACTCCTTTTCACGTGCTGTAAAAAGTGCAAAGAGTATACTTCAACGACATTTAACGCACTTGAGAATAAACCTTGTGCAAATTCAACACGCTACACTCAACAGATCGCAATGCTGTTTCTTATCGACGAAACTTCCGTCCGTAGTTTTTACGGCACCAAGCTAGCAACAGCCACTGCGGAAACAGCTTCTTCCGTTTCGCTCTCCGTTGGCACAAAATTTTGCATACGTTAACTTGAATAAAGAATACTCCTCAATTTTTCCACGTTTTATTCAATGAACTTATGCATGCAAAATTTACCCTGATATTTTCATCAATAAGAAATACCATCTGTTCATTTGTTTTATTATACATATAACTATTATATTTGCATCTTGTTGCTTACGTACTTTTTTAATACCATTAGCTTCAGAGACTTAGATTAATAGGGTTAGAGAGTTTCAAATAATTTCTAATTGTTTCGAGAGATCTTGAAATTCCTTAAAATTAGTGAAATGTCATATGGGGTAATTACCATAAGAGCAAATTTAGTTTCGCCAAGTTTTCGTTCCCAATAATAAATATTTTCCTCTAAAACTAGGGCATATACCTCCTTTTCATGCGGATTTCGAACGTAAAGATGGGGACACTGAATTACTCTCATGCAATTCAGTATTTATTACATGCCCTTATAATCGCTCGAAGTCGTCAGAAACCTCTTAGAATCCGTTGAAATATCCAAAAAAAAAATCCTAATTTTTTAAAACATGAATACCGTATTAAGTACCATAACATTTTTTAAATCTTTAGAAATCCTTGGAAATTTCTTAAAATCTATTGACTTTTTTATAATCCTATACAATTTTAGAAAAAACCTGTATTTTTCTATGGCTTCTTGAAATGATTAGAAATCTCTTAGACTCTGTTTAAACGCATTAAAGTCAGGGGCGTAGCGAGGGGGGGGGGGTGACACCCCCCCAAATGTTCGTGCCGAGTCGGCATTTTCAGGAAGCGTTCGGCATTTTCCAGAAGTGGTCGCCATTTTCCAGAAGTGCGGACCTTTCTTAATATTTATATTAATATTAATATTAATCTTAATATTTATATAATATGAATAAAATAATGTAATTAGTAAATGTCAAACTGACATAAGTACTAAGAAACTCTCATAGTAACAGAAAAAATATCACGAATATAAAACACGCTATAAGCGAGCGGGAATATAAGAGTATCAATGTGGAAAAACATTGGACATTGTACTTTATTATTAATAATAATTAATAAATAATGTCTACTTAAAATATCTGAAAGTCTTTTGAAATCGATTGAAATCTCTTTAAATTTCCAGGAGCCTTTAAAGATTTAAAAAGATTTCAATAGAATTTCAAGGGATTTAAAATTGTTTGCAAAGGTTTTACAGTTTTTCTTAAATTGAAGTGGAATATAATTAAGGAAATTAAAAAATTTTCCATGGAAAAGTGAGGGGAAAGTCTGAGTATCCAGACTTTTCGCTGATGCGATATGGGTCTTAAAAGATGTTTTTTGCACTTATCAACGTGAAAAAGAGTTTAAAAAAAAAAGAAAAAAAAACACCCCTTCACTCTGCGCGCGATCATGATACTTTCCTTTCTGTATTCGCTATTCCTCTTCCAAGAATTCAATTGCTGATGTCTCTGTGTCTTGTACTCGGAAGGAAATTGTATAGGATTTGTTGTTCGTCTTTGATAAAACGTCTTCGCGAGAAGAAGTATTTTTTCGCTAGCTAACTGAGAAGGAAAGCTTTTTATGTGTCCGCCTCCGATTTTTTTCTCCTTTAAATATATGATAGACTTACAGAAAATAAGAGACAATTGTTTTTTTAACCTATTATTACCTATCTATTACTTTTTTTTTTTTATCAAAAAAAAGTAATTTATTAAATCTAATGTGGGAAAATTTTCTTATATAATTTAAGAAAATACTTAAAAAGAGTAATAATTTCAAAAGTTTGCCAAATTATATTTGACAAATTGCTTTTTTTTTCTATAAAATAGTGGATGTGGAGGGGGTAAATTTCTAGCTCGATCTGAGAGCACTGACGTCAAAACACATTTCACGGATAGTGCAAGTATTACTTTTCGCCCTTATAATGGGTAAAACTACCCTCAGTCGTATATGTATACCCATAATAAAAAATCTAGTTTAAATTTGAAAATAGATTATGTTTAATGAAGAAATAATTTACTCTTATTAAAAAATACAATAAAAAAGAGTTTTGTATACGCATGATATTAATACATCCTTATCTGGAGGTAAATAACCCTTAAATGAATAAATTGTTAAATTAACACGTATTGAACTACGAGTTTCACATTTTGAAGCATACATAAATATGTTAAGTTAATTAAAAGTAGTATTACATGAGAGTACTGATATCATTACACCCTTATTGAAGGGTTAATCACCCTTTGCATGTATAATTTCCTAATTAAATAATGTAAACTCCCTTCATAGAAACTTCATAGAAAAATTATGGAATTTATAAAAGTAAAGCTATTTTTGTCATTGTTACATTATTCACTGTTGAGTTTACATTATCTACTAATGCTGCCTAAACTGTTAGAAATTTTCTGATCGAGAAGTAAATGATAACAAAAAAATTCAAATTCCCAATGCTGTAGTTAATTTAATAGTTTATTCATTTAAGAATTTTTTACACCTTGATAAGAGTAGATAAGACTGAGGATAATTTTACCCATAAGGGCGAAAAATAATAGTTGCCCTATCTGTCAAATATGTTGTGTCGTACACATAATTGCTGCCAAGTTTCATTCAAATCAGTCGGCTATAAGTGCGTAAAATAACAAAAATATCATTTTTGAGCGAAACTTCATGGGCTTATTTTACCCCTTGAATTTCAATATTTAAAGTCGGTAGATCAAATTTGACCGCGTGCCAGTTTTCATCAGTTTTTGTTTCTTACAAGAATTGTGTAAATTTTGTTTCCAAAACTAAGAAAAAAAAATTAAGAATTCTTGGAAAATTCTTGTTTTATTAAAAAAGTAAGCTGATATTAAAAATGTATTTTTATAAGAAATATCAAATTTCGACACCCTGAATCACTTGATATAAGAAAAAGATAATATCTCTTTCGTACGTTATTTTGGCTTTTATCTTTGTAGGTCAAAGAGTCATTTTAGACAAAAATCTTCCAGAAAGAAAATTAAGTTTCTCTGGACACTTTATTGACCTTAGAACCAATCGTTATTAATTTATTATTTGTGAAATGGCGATTTTCATTGTCTGATTTTCTTTTCTTCACCTAAAAAATACTTCTTTCCTCAAGATGAACGAGAGCTGCAGCGAGAGGTCGCAGGAGTAACGGTCGATCTAGCTTTTACGGTCGACAGTTGTACCGTTGACTGAAAGTTGTTAAAATAATCCTAGGAATTACGCGAATCGTCTTTCGTGAGATTATATAGCCAGAAAGCAGGCTGTGAGTCGAATCAAGCTACGCGACGCGACACCCTCAAGTGATTCACAATTACCATCGTAAATTGAAATTTCGTAAACCTCTCAAAGTTGAAAGAATTTTCGTTAAATTTTTCAGTTCTTCCAATGAAAGCACTTGAATCTATTTCAAATTTGAATATTTGATTGACTCTTTAACTTGAATGCTTTTAAAAGTTGAGTCGCATTCAATTTAAAAGCATTCAAACTCCAAGTTTTCCAACATCAAAAAGTTGAAATATCAGCGATGCCTGCTTACATTCATCTTCAAGATTTTTCAGATTCTCAAGAGATTTTTTTTTTTTTTTTTTTTTTTTTTTTGTCTACTCTTTTTAAGGAATCAAGTAATGGGGTATGATATTGGAAAAGTAAGAAAAGTTGATGTAAAACTTGTGAAGTTCGCATATGATCGAATGCGAATCGTTTATTGCGGAGAGGTGAATCTGCCTTAATTTCATATTGGTCTATGCATTCGTTTAGGGAGGAGGAATGATCAAGCATCGGATCAAATAGTTAGCAGTAATCGAGCAATTATTTTGCGGATAAGTTTTCATTTCATCAATTAAATGTCTGCAAATTTAATTCAGAGTCATCAGTGTAGAAAATTGTGTCTTCCTTAAGACTATTCCTGTTCTAAAAGAGGACCTAGATCGGAGTCAGAGACAACAAGCTGATATCTAATTTCAGTCTGCATCCTGTTGATTGTTTCGTTTCCTTTTTGATGTGCTTCGTAGACCGTTTCACCGGCGTCGATCAGCAGGGAATTGTACAACAATTCATACATGGATGAATGTATAGGTATCTTATCGATCGAACGAACGAACGACCGACCGACCGACCAACTTGAGTGAATAAACTGTTCTGTTACATATAACGTTATAAGAGGAGGAATTGGGGGTGGTGAGGGTTGATCCATCCATCCTTGACGCACACGTGCGCCTGTCAGGTTGTATGGATAAACGTGTCGTGTGACACGATCACATCACTCGTTCCTGTACATGTCCATGTTCTTCCGAGACAGCTGTATACTTCTGCCTTTGTGCATGTCGTAGATTCTGTTTGTAAAATGGGAGATTTTCTTGTGGCGCCAAGTCGTTATAACTTAAGTGTAGGTGTAGGTGTAGGTGGGATCTACACGGTCAAATTTACAAGTTTGAGGAGCACATTCGCGCCCTAGAAAGACGGTAGCATTTCTCAAAGGTCGCTCCACTCCCTTGGGAACATTAAAATCAAACCGATGCGATGCGCCCATTCTCTTCTGATGGGCACGTCCTTTTATCTTTGCCTCGATATCTGTACGCTTTTCGTGATGATAACGGTGGTATAATGCAGAAGAGGTTGCAAATACCTATCGTGCTATTGATCACACTTTAATGAAGCTCGACTGTATATTAAGAGTAGCACGGCAAAAGAACATATGCGCCATTTTCAAGATTTTTCAGTAGAGACAAACCCGCCAGCGTCAAGAGTTTAGTTTGAAAATGTTATTAACATTGATAAAATAAAGGGAAATTTCTGATTGCTTACTTTTCAATTGTAAATGCTTAAAATTTCGAGTTATCTGACCAGTTTGCTAATTTTTATTCTCAGTTAATTAATTGTAGTAATATTTCCAAGCTTTTGTGAAAATAATCATTTAGCGAAGGACATAGTAATAAACTTAGATTTTAGGGACGTGTCGATTCGGTTTTCCCTGAGGATTAGGATTTAGAATTTGTCGGGGCCGAGCTATCTCCAAACCTTTTTTTATAGCAGGCCCAATAAGATCATACTTTTCTCAACTTTTACTCAGATGGGTGCTTAGAGGTAATAAAGCAATAAAACTGTACGGAACATCTGAAATGAGGTAGACAACTTAAGACAATTTGCACATCACAACTTAGGGAAGGAGGAAGGGCCTAGAGCAACCGAAAGTCCTTTAGAATAGTTAGTCTGTCGAAGAAGATCGTTGACCGCGACTCGAAGAGCACCTGAACTTCGAAGTAAATTGTAATTGTACACTTAATTGTGCAAGTAAATTGTAGACTGTAGAATCTGTATCCGATAGTTATCATATTTTTAAATAAATATTTACTTTATATTTGAATCCTGACAAGTTGAATTCAAATTAATAATCCCAAAAATACCCAGATAATGGTAATATAATGATATTTTCAGAATAATCAGATTACCTGATTATTCGTACCTTCGAGAATTTTTTTGATTTAAACACACAAATTTAATGACCTGTTTGGTGCTTACCTCCGATACCACCTTATCGTTCGATAATCCTTTCAGTTATTAATTGTAATGGGCTTGTCGAGAAGATCGAGAAACGGGTGTGTTGACGTGCACACTGCACAGTGTATACACAAATGGGTTGATTCGCGCCCAAACAAGAATTATACGAGCATGTATATATGAGCGCGTGTCGATCTCGGGGCAGGTGAAGCGGTGAAGCGGTGACGAGAGGCAAAGTTAAGGCAAACAATCGTTCGTTTCATTTGTGTGCTCTAGCTCTGGTAGAGCTAGCTCGTGATAAAGGCCTAATAAACTCGGCCCCAGCGAGGCGCCCACCATGTAATACTATCCTGATAAAACAATTTGACAATTTTTCTTTGTCAACGGGGTGTCGGACGTCGTCGGAGAATCTTTGGGGGGTGATGGTCCTCAACGAAACAAATCGTGCTCAACTGTTTTACTCACTGAGACGTATTTCTTTTTCAAAATCGCGTGTTGTTACTCGCAAATGATTCTATAGATTCTGTCTGCTTGTCACGAAATTCAGTGAATGGATTATAGTCGGGTACGAGATGTCGCACTCCCAAGTGAATTTTAACGGAATATTTTAGGTATGCCGTATGCCAGATGGATAACGCATATGTATTTCAAAAATTAGATGTTTCTATTGACGACAGCAAAAATCAGAACGAAAAAATATTAATTTGTTTGTTTCAGACATCGTTTAAAATTGATCAAAAGAAATGGATTTATTTCCTTCCATATATACTTGATAAATGTGAAATGATGCCTGAAACAAACAAATTAATATTTTTTCGTTCTGATTTTTGCTGTCATCCATAGAAACATCAAATTTTTGAAACACATATGCGTAATCCATCTAATATGCTTAAAACATTCCCATTGACAAAACTTTCGGAGTCACCCTCGTATCCTGATACTTGTAAAGAGTGAAGATCACCTGAAAATTAACGAGTTTGTGTAGGAATGGACTTTTCTTTTTCCGCATTGCTGGTTACAGGCTTTCCATTCTATAAAAGGCTATGAGATTCCGCAGATAGGTACGGCTGAGATAAACTGATTTATTAAAGTTTGAATTATCATTTTCTGAAATTTCATGAAAAATGCAGTTACCGGTTTTCTCGTTTTACACGAGAGAGTAGCTGTCCAATCAACATTTGTAGGTAACTAAATATATAGGTAATATAGCAACTTGAATCTCGAAGTATTATTTTGTATTATATTTGTAGGTTTTGTTTCCACGTCTGGCGCTCAGAGATAATTTATCCCTTTACTATATACTGGCAATTCTTTTGGGAGACTATCTATATTGATCGCACATATGCTCCACTCAAATTCAACATAAACGCTAATGCGTGACCTAGCCACAGGATCCCGAGTATCAAAATTATTGAGTTGAAGTGGATTTTAGAATATGAGCTAATTGATTCGCCGAAAATAATGCACTCCATGATTGCAAAAATAGCTGCTGAATGTATTTCTAAAAGTTGATTCGTTAGTTTAGTTGTAGGTATATGCTGTATGTTTAATTGTTTGCATCTTCTAATTCCGTATTCTTAAGTAACATGCAATTCAACATAAAAAAAAACTCAGTCGAGGGTCAGTTGACCACTCGACTTTTGAGCATGCACCATATTTTATAATGATTTAAAAAAATTTACAGTGATTTCAAAGGATTTGAGGTGATTTTTAAAGACTAGCAAACCAACTCGCAACAATTGTTTTGTTTTCCTTCTTACAACTTCTAGTCATTCGGAAGGCAGG
The DNA here is from genome assembly GCA_032275165.1 of Synergus magnus. Taxonomy (NCBI): domain Eukaryota; kingdom Metazoa; phylum Arthropoda; class Insecta; order Hymenoptera; family Cynipidae; genus Synergus; species Synergus magnus. The sequence goes on from JAUESH010013935.1 coordinate 12,587, forward strand.
CAATCAGGTTTGCAAAAATAATGTATGCGAGATTTTCTATTTTCATTTCGTTAGACCACTTTTTTTTAGAGAGGATAGTAGTAATGTATTTTTAAAACACTCAAAATTGTTGAGTTTGTCCCGATCTACCCAACAGAAGGGATAATTATCAAATATAATTTAAACTTAAATTCTCTTTCTTGAATTTACGCTTCTACAATGGCATACTGAAGGAAATAATTTCATAAAGTTGATTGAACTTTTCCGGTGATCAGAATAGAGTTAGTTTTGAATTGTGAAAACAATTCTACTAATTATGCTTTCCTTTAAACCTTTTTGCAATATACTTTCTCATTGTTTTTCGGTGACTTCCGAACGATTTTTGCCCGTTATGGTTGAAATCCTGGCTCATTAAACTTTCCAATCTCTTTTTCCGTACCGTCAAAAATTTGCAACAACTACTAATTCTAGTTATAATTTAGGTGACGTCGCGGACACGCTTTCAGTGTCAAGCTTTCTAGCTCGTGCAGTCTATCGTTATTCGTTATAGTTATAGCCGTCGCGTCGATTTTTGTAAAAGGCAATAATCTTGGTTGGTGGCTGCTGGTACGGCAAAGCCTGGAAGGTGGTGATCTTTTATCTTCACCGTTATGCCATACAAAACCACACGTTGTATAACTACTAAAGTAGAAACGGTATCCTCGACAGACGAGTCTTGTCGACTCGGAAACTAGTTTGTCCCGAGTTCAATGTAATGCGTACGGGTGATCGGTCGGCAATTATCAAGGTTATGCTGATCGCAGAGTTGAGTTCAAGAAAAATTACCTTAATACTTATTTAAATCAAATTTTTGTCTTTTAACTCTGCGCTTTTAATCTAAATATGTAATATATATTTGTTGATTAAAATTTAGATTTCTCTGTAAATTATTTTTATTTTCCGGATATTCTTATTGTATCGAAAATATTACACGATGAAATATTTTTCGAGAATAATTCAAGAATGAAGTTTATTTTACTACTTCTCTAGTAACTTAATTGTAATGATTTGTAAATTAGTTGTAATGATTAAAACGGGATATCTTTTTGCCGAAAATCCAAAATCCCGAATGTGGAAAAATACCGAAATAGTACATTTCGATACTAGTGTATTTTTTGACACGACGTGTGTAAAGATTGATTTAGCATACGCTTTTTTGACTCAGCGTGCGCTAAATCGAGTTTTGCGCGCGAAGTGTCAAAAAAAATAATTCCCGAAAATGCAAATTCCCGAATAAAAATAATATTACTGAAAATGTTTATTAACGAAATTTCAAAATCCCGAAAATATAAAATATCCAAAATTTTTCCAAAATTTTTGATCAATAATCAAAATTTTTTAAAAACTGAATAAATTTTTTGACAAAAATTCTGGACTGATATCTTTTTGCCAATAAACCAAAATCCCGAATATAAAAAAAAATACCAAAAAAATAATTCCCGAATGTTCAAATTCCGAAATAAAAATAATATTACCGAAAATGCTTATTAACGAAATTTAAATTTTCGAGAATTTGAATTTTCGAGTATTTGCTTCCTCATAGAGGAAGCTTTGCAGTGGTGACAAAATCCAGTATCCAAAAAAAAGGTTGTTTTGAACATATTTTAAGGGGAATATATCTATTATGATGTCTTGAAATATTACGCGCGCGCGCGCGCGCGTGTGTGTGTGTGTGTGTGTGTGTGTGTGTGTGTGATGAATGGATGTCGCCTTTTTTAGTCGCCACTATAACTTAAAAACA
>JAUESH010013951.1:0-14342 GCA_032275165.1 Synergus magnus
AACAATATTTATAAACACTGTCCCTCTCCGACTCCCCGAAACAGCCCGCCTCACTGTATTTCCATAAATTTTCCCTTGAGATATTGCGAGAGAAATCGACACTCACGTCAGTAACATCTATAGGTAAGGTTAAATATGCAAAAATATTTTTACAAATAAAATTTAACTTACGTATATTAAAAAACTTCAATGCCTCTCCAGGGTTCTCAAATATTAAACTTTTTTTCAAACAACACTTGTCAGAAAACACTCCGTTTTTTAGGATTTGTAAGTAAAATTAGTATATAATAACCTCTGAATATTCTCTCCTATTTGTTTACTCAACTGTCAAATTTTGACATTAACTTTTTTGAATATATTCGATTTTCTCAACCTATCAGATTTCAGGATAAAGCGTAAGAGAAGAACGATGTTTGATGTAGTGGGGGAACTCACTTAACGCGAATACAAGACCCAGACTGTCGCGATAAGTGAGGTGGTACTGTAGTTATGATGTTGAATAATAATTGCTTTTTGTCGAAATAGGTTAAGTACACCGCATGCGAGGAAGTATTTTTATCTTTTCCCATAACGAAGTTTTTTATAAATTGAAATGGTTTATCGTTGGTGTTGAGGATCTTTTCCTTTATCAAATTTATTGCTTCTCCACTATCCATGAGTAATCGGTAGGTTCTTTCTCCTCTTTTGCCGTAGATTCATTGCAGTCTTCCATGTACTGCTGACACCCGGCATTCTCTTCGTAGTCTATCTGTTCTTGAATTTCTTACGATTCCACTATTTGATGGTTTAAATATTCCTCTTCGTTGATTGTTCGTACTTGAGGAGGTCTCTTTTGGAATTGTCCTGACTGAAAATTTTTGTTTTTAACTAAGCATTGTGCAGATAGATATCCAATTTTGCCACATTTTAAGCATTTCATATTGATTCTGTCTGCCAATGGCAAGATAATGTTGGTAGATATCTATTGACGTTTTCTGTTTCTTCGATTTTTATTCTCATACGTCTTTCTATACATTCATTTAGAGCACGTTCATGTTTTCAATATTTCTTTCTAGACGCCTTTCAAGGCATAAAAGTCGTAGAGTTAAGCAAAACAAATGTTTACAATGCTGCTGTCCAATGGAAATGACATTTGTAGTGACATTTGCCGTAAAGGTTATTTTCTCGTGCACGTATGCTGGGAAATAGTCTCTATGAATCAAGAAAATCACTTTTAAATATTCAAAATTTAAATCGTTTTTGTTATATTGATTTTTGGGCAACGCAATGGAAAACAAAAAAAATTCGGTCCACCCTATGCTAGATTCTCTCTATATAAATTTACCTCGTCGCCTCTCTTTTAACCCTCTGCCTGGTCATTCGACCGTTATCGTCAAAAATCGTCAAATAAGGCAGAAAGGGAACAACCAATAATAGTGCTCATTTACGTGACGTGTGTGTATGAGTGCGTCAGAGCTGTATCGTGTAGCTGTTTTGACAGGTACGAAAGTGCCCCTTAATTAAAACTTTTTACATAATAAGTCAAATGTCATTTAAAAATACTGAAAACAAAGTAACAACATTAAAGTTGTAGAATATTCAGAAAAATTGTATAAAAAGTGACAGGTATATGAACCGAAAACCATCATGTGGAACCTAACCTCAAAAAGAAACGTCAAATTAAACAAAATACACTTGAGAGGAAGAATGGTTTAAAATTTATTTAATTTACAGGTTATTTAAGGTGGCGATGTGAATTAAAATAATTTTTGCAAGATTTCAAGCAATTTTTGTGCCCAAAAGGTGAGTTTTCATTTTTTGATAGCAGGAAGAAGTTTCGTTTTCATGACAGGTGAAGAAGAAAATCTTACAACAAATTTATAATTTCCTGATTTTAATTCATTATCTCTTCAAGTTATTTTTTGTACATGAAAATTGTTCTTTTAATTACTTTTTTTCATTTTTCAGACTCGACATTTGTTCGAATTTTTAGTTTATTGAACAATTTATTGAACAAGAAGTTTTTGTTCATTCAGTGTATAGCTTTCAACAAATTTCCTTTAATTTTATTATCTTTTTATAAATTTGAAAAGCTTGAATATATAAATAAAAAAAATGAATAGTGATTTTAGTTCAGATGAAGAAAATTGTAATTTTGAAAATTCAAATGACGAAAGTTATTCGTTGGAAAGTGAAGATGACTTACCAATCAAAGAAAAAAAGATTAAGCTCAACGATTTAAAATGGTCACGTAATTTGCAAAAGATAAATGTACACTCGTTCAAAGAACCTATTGGACCACACCATGATTTACCTCCAGGAAGTACAGAAGAAGATTTCGTCTCTTTGTTTTTAAACGATGATTTTTACGAATTGGTAGCGAACGAAACAAACAAATACGCTCAGCATTCTCAAACTTTAAAAGAAAAAATAAATCCAAAGTGGCATAATGTTACTGCCAGAGAAATTAAAGCTTATGTCGGGATTCTAATATACATGGGTATTGTTCAACTTCCTGAAATTGAAAATTACTTTTCTACGGAACTTTGCGACTGTCCGCTTGTGAGAAATGCTATGAGCTGTCAAAGGTTTTAATTAATTTCCAAGTATTTGCATTTAAACGACGAAACCCGACGACCTGAAACAAATGATCCAAATCACGACATTTTGTATAAAGTGAGACCACTTTTAGACATCACAGACAAATTTCAAGATCACTTGCTGCCAGGCTGTAATCTGTCAATAGACGAAGCTATGATAGCCTTCAAAGGCAGATTGTTTTTCAAGCAATACATGCCACAAAAACCAGCAAAGTGGGGAATTAAAGTGTGGGTGATTGCTGATAGTGAAACTGCCTATGTTCTTCGGATGATAATTTATCTAGGAAAGAAGGCTGAAAAAAATTAAGATCTTTTAATTGGCGAACAAGTTGTCATGGAACTAAGTCGAAATTACTTCGGGAAATATCACCATTTATATTTTGACAACTTTTTCACGACGTTAAAGCTGATCCAATTATTATTGGAAAATAAGACGTATAGTTGCGGAACTTTCCGACTTGGAAGAAAGGGTTGGCTTGCTGCACTATCACAGCAAAAAAAGGGTCCTAAACTAAAAGCAGGAGAATCAAAAATCGTCCAGTCTGGAGATATTACAGCAATTATTTGGCATAACAAGCGTGATATCAGAGTCTTAGCATCAGGGATTGATCCCACGAAGAGCACTACAAAAAATACAAGACAAGTCTCCTGCCCACTAGCAATAAAAAAGTATTCTGAAAATATGGGTGGTGTCGACTTAGCAGACCAGAAAATGTCCTATTATTCGGTTGGTCGTCCCAGTAATAAGTGGTGGAAATATGTTTTTCATTTTACAATTAATACTGCCATCATAAACAGCTTCATGTTATTTGACTTAACGAATCGTCCTCAAACCTCAGCACATGGTTGCAGGCAACTGAATTTTAGAAAAAATCTGGCACAACAACTCATTGGAGACTTCAGCTCAAGGAAAAACTTTTACGCAGAAAATTTCCAGATGCCGAATAGGAGCAGCAGTTTCACGATTCAGCAACCAAGTTTGCTTCATCACTTGATTAAAAATCCGAAAAATCCGAAAAGACGTAGAGTCTGCAGAATGAAAGGAGTTATGAAAAGAACAATTTTCATGTGTGAAGAATGCGAAGTACCTTTATGCAAAGAAGAATTTTTTGCTTATCATAATACATAAAAAATGTAAGTACATTATTAAAAAATTATAATCTGAATAACTTGAAGAGATAATGAATTAAAATCAGGAAATTATAAATTTGTTGTATGATTTTCTTCATTATCTGTCACGAAAACGAAACTTCTTCCTGCTATCAAAAAATGAAAACTCACTTTTTGGACACAAAAATTGCATGAAATCTTGCAAAAATTGCTTTAATTCACATCGCCACCTTAAATAACCTGTAAATTAAATAAATTTTAAACCATTCTTCCTCTCAAGTGTATTTTGTTTCACTTGACGTTTCTTTTTCAGGTTTTGTTCCACATGATGGTTTTCGAATCATAAATCTGTCACTTTTTATCTACTTTGAAGCAGTTTTGAGAGATATTTTTCCAATTTGATAATGATATTTAATTTTTTTACTTTTTATTAATAATTTATTGATTATTTAAAGAATATGTTATTTAGGGTTCCCAAGCTCTTTTTTAGTAGATACGATCCTGAAACTCGTACACTAACACTCGTGTACTTTGTATCGGTGAGTTGGTCACGTGGTATAGGTTACAAAGTGGGGATACGCTGGGCAAGGCAGAGGGTTAAATTGCTTACTTTTGTTCGCTTAATTAGAATGTTTCATTTTACAAGACCTGTATAAAATATAAAGTTACATTCAAAAGGCTCAAATTTATAAATTATATATTTTCATTTTAAATTATCCGAATTGGAACGTTTTTTAAGTACAAATTTACTATTTTTTTTTTATATAAAACTGCACAGCTACAAATTAAGGGACTTGAAAATGAAAAACGTTTAATGCAAGCTATCAAAATAACATAATTTAAAAACTTGATACAAGAGCGAATTACAATTAAAGTGATTGGATATGTCTTTTGAGAAGAAATTGAAATAATTTTCGGTTATTTCTCGGTTTCGTGCATCAGGCTAAAACTTAAAGAGTTTCAATAAAAAGAAGAGTTACTTACATGCTTATCCGTATAAAGTGTATTATCAACAACAGGAACAAGAGTACTTTTACTTTCTAGAGGAAACAACGTGCGACTGACTGCAGAATGTCGTCGCTGTGTAAAACATTCTTCTTGACTGAAACTTTCTTCTGGACTTTCATTGATTTGCATTCTTGAAATAGGGCTAGAACCCGAGGACGGACTTTTGCTGTCTGCAGTTTGAGTACATTGATTACTCATTTGATGACAAGATACACTTCGAACGAATTTATTTGAAGAAATTCCTTCTAATGGACACCTCTCAGCGGGAGAATGACCACTTCTAGAGCTGATAAGTTTTGAGCTCGGAGATGAATTTATTTTTGCTTTTGAATAATTAGGCGAAAGGGATTTCTTTGAATATGGTGAATATGATACTTTTGAGTATGGAGATTTTGATACTTTCGAAGTCTTTGAATGTATCGAATTAGATAAATTCGATTTCAATGTTCTCGACATTCGAGGCGCTTCATTTTCAACATTTGAGTAACTATCCATGAGCGAAGATATCGATAATTTTGGAAAAGCTTTCTTTATTTCTACGATTAGACGCTTTTCTTGTTGTTTGAAATCCTCTTCTAAGTGAACTTTTTCTCTATACTGCTGAGCAATCAAAGCTGACATTCTCTTTTTATGATGTTCCTGAACTTCTTTGAAAATTCTTACGATCTTTTCAAATGTCACACTTGAATTCGATTTTGTGTTGGATTGCATTCCATTTGATGTTTCTACTCGGTAATCGTAAGACTCGCTACAAGAACTTTTAATATTTTGCAATCTATCGTTTTTTGTAAAGCTATGGGATTCCATATTGTTGAGACTACCAAAAGATCCTCCTAATTTGTCATGGTAACTTTCTGTAGAGGCATTTGATATTCGTCTACACGAAGTGCCGAATTTTCTCATGTTGAAAGCTATGTCATACCTGTGAAAGTACATGAGTGTAAATATTATTATTTTATTTATTTATTTGGTATTCTGTACTTGGATAATTTGGGTTGGTGGGCCCTCAAGGAGCTCCACCAGACGTTCAAACTGTAAGTCCATTGTGCCATACCCGTACTCAGGACAATACTCTGGATTGGCATCTTCATCAGGTTAGCCCTCGACGTTTATTCCCGGATTAACCTCTCACGGGGCCAGGCCCACTCTCGGCACAATGACAGAGGCCGTGCTTATTTGCGAGCCTCTGTCCCTGCGCCGTTGGGCAGCCTCCCTAGCCAGGCCTAGCCCCGGCACAGTGGCAGAGGCCGTGCTTCTTTGCGAGCCGTCTTGCCTCTATGTCGGGAGTAGTCCCCATTACTTGTACACTGAGAAAATATTGGGATAGCGGCACCAACGTGTCGGTAAAGTACTTCTTTGGGGCACCTGGTCGCCCAAAACTGATAATGCCGTAACCTCAAAACCATAGTGGCGCTGCGCTACGCAGTCTAGTGAAACAGCTATCCCAATCTTTTCTCAGTGAGTAGGGTAGGGTGGGTGGAGCGATCCGTGAGAGGTCATCAGATTAGGCGTCCATGTCCAGAGAACTGCCCTAGTATATCTCACAAAATCGACCGGTATCTCCAAGCCGTGTGCCCTCGACATGGGACCGTTAGCATTGGTTCATCAACCTCTCCTGTGGCGACCTACAGTTTACCGTGGGTTCCGAACCACCAGAGTCTCGGTTATTGAAGTAAGTACATAGACATTTTTTTTCCATTGCCCGAAATCGGAAGCTTCGCGTCTTACCATCTGAGCTACCGACAGCTCTTTACTTAAATTAAAGGAATTAAATTTGTACGATAAAAACAAAGCCAAGTACTAATGGTAACCATTTTTTACAAACATCAGCATTTTGTAAACGAAAAATTGTATAATATTTATAAAATTAATTATTGCAAATATAAAGTATAGGGGAAGCCGGGGCAAAGCGGTATACGGGGCATAGCGGTATAGAAGATTTCTTAAAGCAGCATTTGATCCCCATCTATCGATATTTTCAGACAGTTGTTCCTCAATAGTGCTTATATTATTTCCGGACTATAGTTTGATTCCCCTTATTTGTTCTCGAATAACGCGAGGTCCACGTCGCAGGAGAGCATCCTTACTAATTTTTTTATTTTTCAATGCAAGTAAGTTGTGGTTTCATTAATTCTCAAGCAAATCGCTGTAGTATCACATTGTAGCCTGCACTAGTACCTTTCATTTGCATATTCAATTACGTGCTTTCGTTGGTTACCTTTTTTTTTTTACGGATTTTAATGTTCACGAGGGACCTGGGGGCAAAACGGGTGGGGCTAACAAGGGGAGTGCGGGTAACTGGGGTCAACGATTTTAATAATCCTTTGGGAGCGAAGAGTGTTTAATATGGGATGAAAGAACCCCAAACCGTTTGCCCAGATAGGAAGCGGTTTTCGAGAAAAAAGGGTTTAAAGAAATGCGCGCCGAATGAGTACCGGTCGAATTGCAGAGCTGTCAGCCCAGCCGCAATAGCGTAGTGGTCTAGGTTCTAGGTTGGGGACTCTGCCATCATGCGATCGCCTCCGGTCACTTTTTTTTTTATTCAATTAATTTAACCGTAAGTATGCATAATTGTTATAAATATTTAAAAAATAATAATAAACAATTTTTTAAATATATTTTAAAACTCGAAGCTACAGACCTATTGAAAGAGGAACGCGAAATAGCTTCACGAGAAGATGCTATAAAAATTCATTCTCTTTCCGATCATCAGCTTTCAGCACCAGGTTTTGAAAAAATGATTCGCTACGCTTGGTTTGCCGCCAAATTAACGACGGAGCGAGACATTTTTTTAAACCTAAATGAATTGTGTTTTCCCATAACACTCTTAAAAAATCATTGCGCGTGCAAAAATGTTAGTTTTGTAAAATGTGCATGGTGTGCGAAATGCCTATGTTTCAAATGTTTTTACGATGATAATCATCCAAAAGTTTGCACCAAATCTGTTTCTGAAAACGAGGATGAGAACGAATAGTGTTAAAACAATAAAATAATATTTTCTAAACCTGATACCGTATTCTTCATTTTAAATATCAATAGGTACTCCCGAATCCCGAATCAATAGGTACTCCCAACTCCCGTTTTTATATTTTTAACATTACAAAATAATAATGTTTATTGCTTAAAAATACTTTATAAACATCAAATTATTGATAAAAAACTTTTGTGTGAAAAATAATAATTTTTCGAGTTTTAAAATATATTTAAAAAATTGTTTATTATTATTTTTTAAATATTTATCACAATTATGCATACTTACGGTTAAATTAATTGAAAAAAAAAAAAAGTGCCCGGGGGCGATCGCATAACGGCAGAGTCCCCAACCTAGAACCTAGACCACTACGCTATTGCGGCTGGGCTGACAGCTCTGCAATTCGACCGGTACTCATTCGGCGCGCATTTGTTTAAACCCTTTTTTCTTGAAAACCGCTTCCTATCTGGGCAAACGGTTTGGGATTCTTTCATCCCATATTAAGCACTCTTCGCTCCCAAAAGATTATTAAAATCGGTGACCCCAGTTACCCGCACTCCCCTTGTCAGAACATTCGTATACTCCAACGGATTGGGAAGTTAAACCAACGTCGTAAATTTCTTCTACAACTCGAAAATTTCTCACGGTGAAGAAAAGCTGCGAGTCATCCATTTCAACAATGTTTTCAATCAGACATACATCATTTTTCTTTGAAATAAAGCAACTGTCACGTAAGTTTATTGCAAAGGCACATTTGCCAATGACAAGTTTTTTGAATTGTCTACAGTTTATCGGAATATATTTAGGTAAAGGTCCTTCTTGATGTACTTGTGACGGCTGAATTTCTATTTCTTCGTTGACGAGTTCGTAAGCAACATCCCTGAGTTCGTACATTCTTTTCCAAAACTGTTGAAGCGGCTGACCAGGTTTTCTGACGAATTTCGGAAATTGTGGCATATTATTTTCGTAACAAAAGGCGCTAAATGTTTCAGCAGGTTCTAAGGTTTTTACGTCATCTACGATATGCGATAAACCGTGAACATTACATGATAGAAATGGCTCTCCATATAGTGTTTCACACATACGAAGACGAGAAGTCGCATTGCGGCGTGCAACATCATAAAATGTGAATAGTAATCTTGGGAAAAAACATCTTTAAGGATCGCAGGAGCAGTGTAGAGACATAATTGTCTAAATTCAACAGCTTTAAACTTAGTATACGATATTATTTACCTAGGACGGCGAACAAAGTCCGTTGGACAATAATCTTTCAGTATAGTCATCCTCGAATTAAGAATGTTCAGTTGCCTACCACTCAGTCTCTGGCATAAATATTTGCCATCTACATGGGCACGAAAAACATTTTTAACATTCCCAATCCACACCAAATGCATAATTTCGAAAGGTACTTGTGTCGGTAAATCTATGGGTAAAACTGATAGAGGACTCTCTCCTCGATGATGATCTTCATCAATTCAACTGCGATAATTCTCAGCCGTTCGAAGTTGATGCCCAGTGCCGAGAAAAACCATAGTATACCTAAATCCTAGAACTTTGCTTCGATGACCTTCAACTATGCATTTGGAGCATGCGTGAGAAGAATTGTGCCCATAATGATTTAAAACCATCGCACGAGCTGGAGCGTCAGCAGTAAAACATCTAATTCGCAATGGAAGTCTGCGACCTTTTACAGGAACTCCACCTTCTGCAATAACTTCAATTATTTCTGTAATAAACATGTCGAAAAATTCATGTGCATTAGAAGGTCTAAAAATGCTGTCCCAAGAAAACTTCAGCGAGCATAGGCCTTTTGTCAGCAATGTTAACAACTCGAAATTGTTGTGGCCAAAACTGCCACTTCCCGCCTTTGTTCAGATTTCCTCTGTTTGTACTAAAATCAATTTCGACATTCTTCGGTAATTTATTTTCTGGAATGCTTTGTAATCTTTTCAAGAGAGCTTCTTTAAATCCTATGTGTAGGTATTCTCCCCCTGCCACTGACTGAATGAGCCTAGTAGTAACAAAAGATGGGAGGCGCATGAATATTCCCCAAATTTCACTTGACATAATTTTCATTTGACCGAAAATCAAGTAACCGAATAGCCGTTTGGCATAAATTTTATTTATTCGAATTTTCAATTGACATAAGTTATATTTGTCCTAACTGCCATTTATCATAATTTCTATTTTACTGAATTCTCATTTAGCATAATTTTTACATTTCCGAATTTGCATTCACCATAATATTTATATATCCTAATTTTCATTTAATCTAATTTCTATTTTTTCGAAATATTACTTGTCATAATAATTATTTGTCCTCATTCCCACATTATATAATTTTTATTTGTTTGAAATATCATTTGTCATCATGTCTTTGAGCAATAATTTCCGTTTGTACGAATTATTATTTATCCTAATTGTCATTTATCATAATTTTATATTGCCCTAATTTGCATATAACCTTACTTTTACTTTTCCGATTTACCACTTTATATAATTTTTAATTCTCCTAATTTTCATTTAACCTAATTTTTATTTTTCCTAATATTCATATAGCCTAATTTTTATTTCTCCGAATTTCTATTCATCATAATTACCACTTATCCAAATAATAATTCGTACAAACGGAAATCATTGCTCAAAGACATTATGACAAATGACATTTCAAACAAATAAAAATTATATAATGTGGGAATAAGGACAAATAATTATTATGACAAGTAATATTTCGAAAAAATAGAAATTAGATTTAATGAAAATTAGGATACATAAATATTATGGTGAATGCTAATTCGGAAATGTGAAAATTATGCTAAATGAGAATTCGGTAAAATAGAAATTATGATAAATGGCAGTTAGGACAAATATAACTTATTTCGATTGAAAATTTGTATAAATAAAATTTATGCCAAACGGCTATTCGGTTACTTGATTTTCGGTCAAATGAAAATTATGTCAAGTGAAATTTGGGGAATATTCATGCGCCTCAAGGATGGCGTATTTAGAATACTTCTGAAATCGTTGGGTAGCTGTAAATTAAATGGAGCTTCTCTCAATGTTTTTAAAATGATATTTCCTTGTTTGTGTGTCAATCCTGCACTTAGAAAAGCATTTTTAACTTTTCTTCTACTGACAGCTTTAATATCTCCTTCAACGTCAACGTGGATATCTTCATCTGAACTTCCATCTAAGTGATCATTTCTTTGATTACGAATAGCCTGTCCAGGATCCTCGACATCACTTTCTTCTTCATGAGAAGATACAGTTTCTGCATCTGACATATCAGAAAATTCAGACTCTTCTTCAAACTGCTCTTCATTAATGAGTTCATCTCTCTCTCCTTGAATGAAATTATTATAATTTTATGAAAGCGCTTCAACTTCAACCAGCAATATTTCTCTTTTCTCGAGTTCTCCATCAAAGGTACTACTACTGGAAGTTTCCGCATCATATGAAACATTGGCATTCTGTAAATCCCGCCGAGAAACAGAAATTCTCTATCTTTTCTGCCTATCACTAATGAACCTGATATGCTGATTCCTTTTCGGTGCCATTTTAATCACCTCAGGCTGGCGTCCGATGGATCTGCAATGCCTTGTGTAGTAGTGAGAGTAAATGAGAAAGAAGTATACTTTTATAAGAATGAAAAATTGGTAAAGTAAAAAAATCAAAATCAATTGGAACGTAAATTCACAATAATTTTCAAAAATAATCAAAAGTTCATTATTTTAAAAAATTTTATTTCAAAGAAAACTCTTGGAAGTATCATAAATAAAATATATCTCAAAAATTGAATTTTTCAAAATTAAGAAATTTTACTCTAAACATTTTTGCGAAATTTTTAATATGGTTAACAATTCAAAGTGGTATGATTTTTCGAAACTAATATTTTTCGCGTAAGCTCTCCTACTTATTTATTTTGTATGTGTAACAAATTTTGTGAGTTTAATCAAAATCTGGGAGGTAAAAGTTTATCTTTTGTAAGTTCTATATGGAGTAAATTAAATTTAAATTTCCTGAAAGGTTAACTCATTTAAAAGAGGAAAATAATCGACTCTTTCTTGTGTTTTCCAATAAACAAATAATACACAGAAAAAAAGACAGAATTCTAGCATTCATATGCAGAAAGTTTACGTATTTTATTATCTTTGTCCTTAAATTGATGCAGCAAATAGTAACATTTTATTATATTTTTAACTGCGTATTGGAACCATGGCTCCACAAAGGGTTGGCTACCCTGGCTGAACTCAGAGGGTGCGAAAAATTTACGCTTTTTGCGTAACAATTTACGTTAAAAGAAGAAGGATGGGGAGGGGGCGGGGCGCAAAATTTTGTGGCCAGAGTGCTCTTGGTGGTATGTGCGGGGGCAATGGTTGAAACCAAATTCTAACCTAAAAAGTTGAATTCTTCTTCCTACTTATAACCTACGAATCTAGCGTCTAGCGTGTTTTCAAGGATGAAGCGAGATATTGGCGCCCCTTAATCCAAGGCCTGTAGAAAATTTTACGAAATGCTACACACATAATAGCATTACTTATTGTATATATTGCATCAACTTCACATTATTCCAGTCAAAAAAGTTTCAAGATAAAGGACTGATTTTCAAAAATGATAAAAGTACATAAAAATGGTAAAATTCAATATTTTGAAAAATCCTTGGGCACGTTTTGAAATATTGGTAGTGCAAATAAGCCCTACAGATTTCATAAATTTATTTAAAACTGTATTTATGTTATAGTTGTGTCTGACCATCTCCACTACGATTCCTCCAATTTTCAGTATTAAATTATTTGTATTTTCGACACGAAACTTAAGAAACTAAAAATGGAAAAAATCGACAATTTTTTTTAAACATGTTCCATTTGCATTACTGTATTCGTTTTTATGTTTTTACACTGCTTATAAATCAGTCACAATTAAATATTGCAATTATTTGAATTCCAAAAATTAAGTTATAAAGTTTATAAAGTTCCTATGTCACAGTAACAGTTCTTTACTAAAGAACTATTTTTTTAATTTTTATTAAATTTGGAAACATAATTTACTTAATTTTTTAAAAATTAATATGATAAAGTCATGATATATGGTACGTTCTAAGTCGAAAAATTTATTTTTTTATATTTTAAGTTTTTTATTTTAAAAGCACACAACATGTGGAACGTGGGGGCACATAATGACTGAACGTCTTGCTGCACAACGTGTCGACTCAGTGATACATTGTTATCTGGGTAACTTTGAGGTGTACGCTGTACCAGGCTATCTCGAGTTAGCGTTAAACTGAAGTTTCGGTGCACACTGTATAAGGCTGCTGAAACTCAGTGAATACCCAGATAACACTTGTGTACTCACGATGCGCGCATTGTGCAGGCATTCGTGCGGGTTATCCCGCACGTCGTACACGCATATGATCACGCAGCTGCGACATCAATTGATGCACACATGCGTCGCACGTCGTGCAGTCACAACGCGTGCGGAAAGATTGCGCGCACGAAGTGCAGGGTTTATGAGGATTAATAAATAATTAATTTAATTGTTTTTAAATCTAAAATAATAAGTGCAAAATGGATTTTATATCGTTAATTATTTTATTAAAGTCGTAGATCTACATCTAACTTACTTAACGCAAATCTTTGGTAAAGTTAAACGCAATTCGTAAAAAAGTAATATAATAAAGTTTGCTTGATTTTCAAACTTTGGCAAACTAATTTGAACAGCTTAATGTTATATTATCACCCAAAAATACTGTTGTTAATTTAAATCACAAAAACTTCGCAGTAGTAACACTTAAGACTTAAAGCTTTCTTAAATGTCAAATTTATATATAGTTATTTTAAAATCTTCGCAACAGTAACATTGAAGATTTATTTTTACAAAATATTAACATCAAGTTAATATTACATCAGCCTTTTTAATGATAACGCTTTAAAAACTGTTATATTTTTTTAGAGATCTTAAAATCTTGTGAAAAATTATTATAGTCAGTAGTAACACTTAAGACAATATTAAAACTTTCTTAAATTTCAAATTTGTTGATCAATTTTTTTTTATAGTTCTTAAAATTTTATGACCAAATATTAGTCTAAATGATAAATTATCTAATTTTCGTTGTCAGCGAAGTTATCTTCTGATTCTTCATCGCTGTAACCATCGGCGTCAGAATTTTGACGCAGAAGCCGCTCTTCCAAGTCATTTATTTTGTTTTGCAGCTCATCATCTTCTTCGGAAAGTGAATGTATTTTTGATACTTTCTTTTGTGAATTCCGGTATCTTTGCTTGGATGCTCTTAATACTTCTTGCATCTCCTCCTTAAATTTTGCTTTATTTTCTGGACCATGAAATAAAGGACAATCTTGAGCTGCCACTGTAAAATGATACTATATCTTTACTTATGATTTTAAATTAAAATAGCACATTGACCATTGTTGAAAATATTTTTCTAAAACTTACTGTATAAAATTTTTGCTACTCTTGTATTTCCAAATTGTTCAGCCTTTGCAGTTCCCGTTTTGTCCGTAGATCCCTTCCAATTGAACTTGCAAACCAATTCGTCAGTCATTGTTTCCTTCAAATTTTTAAATTCCTTAAAATTCTTTAAATTCCCTAAACTTTCTGAAAAATCTCCTAAAATTTCATGATTTCCACTAAATCTTTTAAATATTATATAAATCTCT
>JAUESH010013987.1:0-14340 GCA_032275165.1 Synergus magnus
TTAAAAATTCAATTTATAATTTATAAACAAATCTTATATTTTTAATTTTAAAAATTTTATTAAATTAAACTTATTTTTAAATTTAAAAATAAGTTGAATATAAACTTTTAGACTCATAATCTAAATATAGAATGTTTACAGTATTGGTCTTAAAAATGGAAATATTTCCAATTCGAAATTTTTTCCTTATCTTTACCTCAAACAAATGAAGAAAGTCTGAATATTTGTTAATATTTGGATTATCATTATGATTCTGTGGAAAGTTGTTTCAGGGACAGTGAAGAAATTTTGGGCAAAAGATGAACACCAAAATGTATTAGTCACTATTTAATTTATATGTATATTATTAAATTATTTAATTTAAATTTAAAATTAAATTAAATTTAAACCATTTTAATTTATATGTATATTATTAGCTTTAATAAATTGTGATTCTTAAGCCTCAAATAAATGTAATTAATATTTCACCAGTGAGCCAAGAAAGTATGTTTCCTTAAAACCGAACGATTTTTAAAATTGACTTTGAGGAAAATAAATCTCAGGCTGAATCCAAGATTTTGATAAGGCTTCTGAGTGGAAAAATCGTATATAATGTTTTATGAGCAAATACGTATTTTTCCACATATTGTTGACTAAATCTAAAAGATTGTAAATCAAGGCGGTATTTGCCCTGCAGACATCCTTTTTTGAAGTAATTTTACCAAAGTATAATAACTTTTTATATAATAGGTGGGGACTTATTCATCCACTCATATATATATATATATATAAATGTAGAAGAGAGGCAATATTCTAAATCTTTCAATCGCTCCAGACAAAATCTTTAATCTACAAGAGTCAGTTCCCCTGCATTTAAAGATGAAGTTTATTTTTTGTACTTTAATCTTTACCTTAGCGATTTTCTTCAGTTGTTTTGGTACGTATAAATCGAATACATTTTGAATCAGTCAGGCAGTGCCATTTAGAATAAATTAACGGGTTTTATGAGACAAAGTTTTCAAGGGGTCAAAATCAAATTTCAATTTTTTTCTTTTTTTTTTTTTTTTGAAATATAAGAAGTTTGAAAATATTTCAGTTGATATTCAAGAATTTCCAGAACCTTGAAATATCCGGAAATTTCTTAAAACTCGCTGAATTTACCTAAAATATCTTGAAATCTTTGTTACTTTTTGAAGAATTATAAAATTTCTTTCAATTTTTATAATCATCTCAAATTTATTCAAAGTTCTTGATATCCCAAAAAATATTTGAAATATAGTATTTAATCCTTTTGAATCCTAGAAAATCCTGTGATACTTCAAGTTTATTGAAATCGCAAATATCATTGAAACTTATTCGTAATCCCTTAATATCGATGGTCATCTTTTGATATCTTTTGCTATCACTAGAAAATGAACTCTAAAATCTTTTTACATAAGTCGAAAATATTTTTATTTTGAAATTCCAGAAAATTAAAATTCATAAAATATTTTAAAATCTTATTCATCATTTATTTAATTTTTAGGAATTTGAATTTTTGAGAATTTGAAATTTCTGGTATTTTTTATTTTCGGAAATTAGCTGTTTTCAGGACTTTAAGTTTGCGGGAATTATTTTTTCAATATTTTTTTCGTTAGAGAAATGTCCCAAAATAGGTACAGAAACACAATGTTGATTATTAAAAAAAAAAAATTCCTTATAAATAATAATAATGTTTTCTTTACAGAATTAAGTCTATCGCAGGAACAGGATCCGGATTTAGTAAAAGAAGGTAAAAGAAATTATCCAATTTTCTACAATATTACGTAAATACTTATAATGCTTTCTATAGTTCTATGCTGCCAATCTCGAAAATATAATTTTTAAAAATCCCACGATTCAAATTTTTTAGTTCTGAAAATACAAATCTATATGTGGTAGAAATATACCTCAAGAAAATTTTCATCGCCCATGTATTACTTTTAAGAAGAGATTGAAAAATAACCAACTTGATCAAACACTAATTTACATAGATGTTGTATTCTCTTTTTTTCATCCGATCTAATCCACTGCTAAATAATTATGAAATTTATGTCCTGCTTTCTGATGATAAAAATTCTTTAAGAAATACCCATAAAGTACTCGAAAAGTTTTATGTTAGTTTCAATCGAAATTTTTACAAGTACTTGTAGAAAGTTATTCCCTAGAATAAAAAGAATTAAACTTACATGATTTTGCAACATCTAATCAGAGAATTAAATTAATAAACATTTTGATGAATAAAAAAGGAATAAAAAAATTGAAAGAAAGTTTAAACTATTTTTCTTAAGTTTATAAACTATATTAAATCGATATGTGAAAATCCTAGTCATAAAACAAAAATACAATGAGTTTAATAAAAGCCAATAATCCGCACCGCATATCTGGATAAGGCTTGTAATAATACGGTATGCAGCCTGGTTTCCCGATCCACCATTTAAGACACCTCCCCCCCACCCTCGGCGAACTGGCCCTTATCGAAGACAGCTCTCATTTGGCGATGCTGAGGGTACACTTGGTAACCCTGGTGCAATTGAGGGTCCGGATCAGTGCTCTCAAACGGGGCAACCTGCGCGCGCAGCCCGCATTGGCTTGCCATTGGAGAAATTCTGTAATTGGCTGTTATTTAGCGCGCAATTCAAAATCGAATTAAATTAATTCGATTGTGAATCGCGCGTGTAAAATTTTGACCAATGGGAGAATTTTTCCTGCGGTAAGCCTAAATGATGCGCGCGCAGGCTGCCTCGTTTGAGAGCACTGGTCCGGATGCAATAACTCGCCCGACGCTCGAACAGCCGCATAATAATTGTCCGATCGTCTCAGATAATTCAATTTTTCAGAATCGACAAAATAATTTTTTTTAAATATGTGCTTATAGAGAATGAGAAAATGGGACTTTTTTTCCTTTACAGTTTTTTTATCTCACAATTATTCTTAATAGAAAAAATGAAAAACAGAAAAATTTTAACCTTTAAAATTAATAAGATTTTAAAATATAAATCGTCATAACTTGGCCAAATATTGTTGAAATTGTTTAAAATTTGGTGTACACACTCGGTATAGTCTACTGATGGCTAAAGAAGAAGAAAAAGTTGAAAAAGATACTATTGTTGACTAATATTTAATTGCAAAATGACACCGGGTAGTAATTACGTTTTTATGGCTTCTCCGACAAGAAGTATCGAGGGAACTTTCAGATGGAAGAAACTTCCTGTGAGACATTTATGCCTCAGTATTGAAGGAAGATCTCTGGAAAGTTTCAGATCGATTGATCCAAAATTGACGGAAATATCGATTTTATAAATAAGCGTGCGCCTCGGTCAACGTTAACTTTGCGAACACAAACCATCATAAGCGTGCGACCGAGCCGCACGCTTACTTATAAAATCGATATTTCCGTGAATTTTGGATGAATCGATCTGAAACTTTCCATAAATCTTCCTTCAATACTGAGGCACAAATGTCTCACTGGAAGTTTCTTCCATCTGAAAGTTCCCTCGATACATTTTGTCGGAGAAGCCATAAAAACGTAATTACTGACCGGTGTCATTTTGCAATTAAATATTAGTCAACAATAGTATCTTTTTCAACTTTTGCTTCTTCTTTAGCCATCAGTAGACTATACCGAGTGTGTACACCAAATTTTAAACAATTTCAACAATATTTGGCCAAGTTACGACGATTTATATTTTAAAAACTTATTGATTTTATTCAGTTTTTCACTTTTCCTATTAAGAATAATTATGAGATAAAAAAAACTGTAAAGGAAAAAAAGTCTCATTTTTTCATTCTCTATAGGCCTATATTTTTAAAAACTTATTTTGTCGACTTTAAAAAATTTAATTCTCTTAGAAGATCGGACAATTATTATGCGGCTTTTCGAGCGTCGCTTCATCCATAGACACGGTTGGTAACATCAAGGTTTGGGGGCCCGAGGACTCGCGCTCTTGATATTCTAGGGGATGTGACCGGTCACCCCCAGAAGGATCTGTCCTTTGTTCAGATCCGACGGGTAGCCGAGTTGCCGACCTCTCTGATCCCCAGAGTCCTTGGGCCTCGCAGTATAGCTCTCGTGGTTCGCAGCTCCAGAAATCGCAATCCTCCTGTTTCTTCCCCTTCTCCGAGCGCTTCACCGAGAATTCTCCTCTTCACGTTTTGCCACTGGCAAATAGCGCGAGGCTCGAGCGTCCTTCGCGACCGCTCGGCTTCATCCGCCCGGCAGCCGAGCTATTAAAGGTGGTAAGAGAGGGGATGGACGAGTAGAACGCATTGACCCCAAATGGAGCCCCGTACTCTACTGCGCATGCGTCGCGCTTGGCATATAATTGGTTGCTATTGGCGCGCAGTTTAAAATGCTAAAAAATATTATTTTTATTGTTTATTATAAATATTGTCATTTTAACGAATAGAAATGTTTATTAGACTGATATTGATGAATTTTGATAAAAACAAATTTAGTAAGTGCATATTTTGTAAATAGAGATATTTAAATAATAAGATGTTTTTTATTTACAGAATATGTAATAAATTAATTTTTATTTTTATGAAGATTCATTAATGTCAGTTTAATAAACATTTCTATAAGTTAAAATGTCATTATTTATAATAAACAATAAAAATGATATTTTTTAGCATTTTAAACTGCGTTTAAAACGAAATCTTAACAAGTACTAGTAGGAAATTATTCCCTACTGAAAAGTACTAAACTTATATCATTTTTTAACATCTTATCAGAGATTTGAATTAATAAATATTTCGATGATAAATTAGAATAAAAAAATTGAAAAAATCTTTTTTTTTCTTTTTTTTTAAATATACTAAATCGATATTTAAAAATTTTTTAATTTGATGGGGAATTTATTCAATCTGACCCATAAAACTTGATTAAATGCACAAAACCAGTTTTTCAACTCTTAAAGCTGATCCTAAACCTTGAACCTAAAAATTGATGGATTAAAAAAAATGAATGAAAAATAAATAAATATGAAAATAGTGTGCTTCCTCTTGAGGGTAACAATCAAATATCGCGTTCATTATTTTATTTTGTTGCTTGTTGTAACCTTTAAAATCGTTAATTTTTAATTCTTTTCGTCTTCTTACAGAATCGAGAAATCAGAGGCAACCTCCTGTTAATGAAAATGCATTGAGAAATCGTGACCAATC
This sequence comes from Synergus magnus, assembly GCA_032275165.1. Taxonomy (NCBI): domain Eukaryota; kingdom Metazoa; phylum Arthropoda; class Insecta; order Hymenoptera; family Cynipidae; genus Synergus; species Synergus magnus. Next base: position 5,161 of record JAUESH010013987.1, read on the forward strand.
AAATTATAATGTTGGAAATCCCTCTGGTAGGCCAACAGTTGTTGTACAACCTGAAGTGAGAAGATATTTTTTGGAATGGGAAATGAATAGAATACACTCGAACTCTCCTCCGAATCATCCACGTCCTCCACCAGCAAACCATTAGTTCAAAAGAGAAAACAAAATATTTTGTTTTAAATGATGAACACTTAATTTACGTATATTCTTTATATTCAATTTTGTCAGAAATAATAAAGTAATTTCCGAGTCAAAATTTTGTGTGTATTCTGTATCACCTGAAAAAGTATTTCTGCAATTAGAAAACCCTTTCACCACGCCTTTTTTTCTCTCCCCCCTTTGAATGTATTAGATTTGTGTAAAATTTGAACCCCCCCACTCTCTAAATCTGAATTAGTAAAAAACTGCTAATTGGTAGTAGTTTTCTACTAATTCAAATAGCGCCGAATCGTTTACTGTTAATTAGTAAGAATTTACTAATTCAATATGTAAGAATAACTTACTAAATGCATTAGTAACTATATCTACTAAAGGATTTGATAATGCTATTACTAAATGAATTGGTAAATGTATTCCTGGTTACTATTTTAAATGGTAAGTTTAAATAAATTTAAAACAGATTGAATATAAGGAACAGAATTTTATTGAAAATAGTAATGTATTAAACATATGGATGGTTTTATTTTCAGGACATTATAAACTAAACAATTGAAAAAAAAATCGTCCAAAGAGACGCCTGAAATTTCAGTCACATCATATTGAGCCACCGGATTCAATAACAACACATAAAATTTCCCCACCCGTTTCGAGCCGTTCGATTTGGTCCCTGGTGTCTTTAAAATCGATTTTGAAAATTAAGTTTTTGAAATATATAATTTTGTAGGAAATTTCATGGCGCATCTTTTATCCTCTTACAAAAAACTTCTATCTTTTACTGTTTCTGAAAGAAAGTGTAAAAACTGGATTTTGTGATAAACAAAATTTAATAAACGTTTTGACTCTAACTCGCTCTAAAAGACAAAGTTCTGAATATTTTTACATGAAAATTGGAGGAGTTATGCTTCAAACTGTTTTGAAGATGATATGCTCGTTTATACTTTTCCGATTTGTTATAAAATAAAGCTATTAATTTTTTTACCAAGCAGTCTCAAAATAACGTTACACAACTTTCAAACGCTTCGTTTATCGAGGGAATTTTGAGTAAGCCCAAACTTCCAGCGGAAGAAATGTTCATTAGGGTATAATGAAGTTTTTTGAAAAGTATTACTTCAATTGAATCAATCGTTAAAAAAATACAAGCATTCGAATAGCGCGTGAGAGGTGAAAATACTTCGCGGGCCGTCCTGTATAATCGCTAGGACATAATGTTTATATACGAGTACAATCACCTCTCACGCGCTCGATCTCTATTTGGCGCGCTGTTGGAATGTTTGTATTTTTTTAACCATTAATTCAATTGAAGTAATACTTTTCAGAAAACTTCACTATACCCTAATGAACATTTCTTCCGCTGGAAGTTTGGGCTTACTCAAAATTCCCTCGATAAACAAAGCGTTTGAAAGTTGTGTAACGTTATTTTGAGACTGTCTGGTAAAAAAATTAATAGCTTTATTTTATAACAAATCAGAAAAGTTTAAACGAGCGTATCATCTTCAAAACAGTTTGAGGCATAACCCCTCCAATTTTCATGTAAAAATATTCAGAACTTCGTCTTTTAGAGCGAGTTAGAGTCAAAATATTTATTAAATTTTGTTTTTCACAAAATACAGTTTTTACACTTTCTTTCAGAAACAGTAAAAGATACAAGTTTCTTGTAAGTGGATAAAAGATACGCCATGAAATTTCCTACAAAGTCATATATTTCAAAAATTTAATTTTCAAAATCGAATTTAAAGACAACGGGGGCCAGCCGAAACGGCCATACGAATTTTATATGTCGTTACACGAACCAGCGGCTTAACTGTTATATTTTTCGTGTCGTTTTTGTTCCGTTGTTTATTTAAATATTTCAGCTTTTCTTTCTTAAATAGTTTCCCAAGACTTAAACACGTAATGTTTTCTGAGCAAATATTTTTCCGTGTATTTTTCCACATATTTTTTTACTAAATCTGAAATATTGTGAATCATGATGGTACTTGCACAGCAAACATCTATTTTGGAATTAATTTTATCAAAGTGTTATAAAGTTTTATAAACCAGATGGGTACTTATTCATGCATACATATACAATATAAATGTGTAGAAGAGAGCCAATATTCTACTTCTTTCAGTCGTTCCAGACAAAATCTTTAATCAACAAGAGTCAGTTTCGCTGCATTTAAGAATGAAGTTTATTTTTTGTGCTTTAATCTTTACCTTAGCGATTTTCTTCAGTTCTGTTGGTACGTATAAACCGAATACATTTCGAACCAGGAAGACAGTGCCATTTGGAATAAATTAAAGGATTCTAGAAGAGACTTAAATATTTCTAGGGGTTAAAATCAAATATCAATTTTTTCCTTTTTTTTGAATTTTAAAGAGTTCGAAAAGATTTCAGATGATTTTAAAGAATTTCAAGAAACTTGCATTATTTGGAAATTTCTTAAAACTCGCTAAATTTACCTATCTTGAAATATTTTTTAATCCTTACGAAAACTAGAATACCCATTTTATATTTTTGTTATATGTTTTCTGAATACAAGTGATGAATTAAATCTTAAATTTTGATTATTTTTAAGAAACTTTTATTTTGAATCAATAATTTTATAAATAATTATTATTCATTTGTTTGTTTTAACTTTTTATAATTTTATGATAGAAATTTACATTCATTTTGAACAAATTTTATTTTTATTTCATTCTTACCAAAGAAAGAACAAAAAGAGCGTATTTCACGCGGGTGTCAAGTAAAGCGTATCTCACGTGGAGCTCAAGAAGGGCGTATCTCACGTGGGGGTCAATAAGGGCGTATCATCAGAGGGTCACGTGATCGCGGAAGGTCAATAAGGTCGTATCATCATGGGGTCACGTGGTCGAGGGGGGTCAATAAGGGCATATCGTTAGGGGGGTTACGTAATCGAGGGGGGTAAAGAAGGGCGTATCGTCACTGCGTCACGTGGTTGAAGGGGCTCAAGAAGGGCGTATTGTCATGGGGTCACGTGATCGAGTGGAGTCAAGAAGGGGTCAATGGTGGTCACGTGGTCAACAAGGGCTTATCGGCATGGGGATCACGTGATCGATGGGGGTCGAGGAAGGCGTATCATCACGGGGTCACGTGTTAGAGGGGGGTCAATAAGGGCGTATAGTCATGGGGGTCACGTGATCGAGGGGGGTCAAGAAGGGCGTATCTCACGTGGGTTTCAAGAAGTGCGTATTTCACGTGGGATCAAGAAAGGCGTATGTCACGTGGGGGTCATGCAGGGCGTATCTTCATGGGGGCCATACATGGCGCATCGTCATGGGGGTCACGTAGTTGAGGGAGGTCAAGAAGGGCGTATCGTCATGGGGGTCACGTGGTTGAGGGGGGTCAAGAAAGTCGTATCGTCATGGGATCAAGTGATCGAGTGGGGTGAAGATATGGTCAATGGGGGTCACGTGGTCAAGGAGGGCGTATAGTCATGTGGTCATGTGGTTGAGGGGGTTCAAGAATCGCGTATCGTCATGGGGTCACGTGATCGAGGGGGTGAAGAAGGGCTTATCGTTATGAGGTAACGTGATCGAGGGGGTAAAGAAGAAATGTGGTCAATGGGGTCACGTGGTCATGGGGGCCACGTGGTCAAGGTGTTAAAAAGGGCGAAACGTCATGGGGATCACGTGATCGAGGGGGGTCAAGAAGGGCGTATGTCACATGGGATGGATTCTTGACACAGCGGCGGCGGCGGTGGCGGCATCTTTTTATAATATAAAGAGATAAAATTCCTTTAAATTTTGAAAATCAACTCAAATTTATAAAAAGTACTTGATAATTGCAAAAATTATTTGAAATAGTTTTTAATCCTTCTGAATCCTAGAAATCCTGTGAAATTGATACAAGCTTTTTGAAATCGCAAATATTATTGAAACTTTTTTGATATGTTTTAATGTCTTTTAATATCTCTAAGAATAAACACTCTAAAATCTTTTTAAATAACTTTCTTTTGATTAAAATTCTTCTGCGCATGCGCGATATTCTCCAATTTGATTGATTTAATATTTCCTTTTCGATATATCGATATTTTCGATTCGATGTACCATCACTCTTTTGAAACTCCGCAAAGTTAAAATTCTCAAAAATTTTAAAAATGTTATAATGTATTATTTTTTCATTTTTAGGAATTTAAATTTTTTGGGAGTTCGAAATTTCCCGTATTTTTTATTCTTGGGAAATAGCATTTTTCAGAAGTTTTAATTTGCGAGAATTATTTTCTCGGTATTTTTTCCGTAGAGAAATTTCCCGAAATAGGTACAGAAGCACAAAGTTGATTATTTTTAAAAAATTTCTTATAAAAAGTAATATGAATAATAATTTTTTTTTTTACAGAATTAAGTCTATCGCAAGAAGAGGATCCGGATTTTGTAAAAAGAGGTAAAAGAAATTATCCAATTTTCTATTTTGCTACATATGATGCTTTCTATAGTTCCATGCTGCAAATCTCGATAACATTATTTTAAAAAATCCTATGATTCTAATTTTTTAATTGATGGGAAATTTTTACAAACCGACCCACAGAATTTGACCAAATTTACAAATCCGGTTTTTCAACTCCTAAAGCTGATCCTAAACCTTGAACCTAAAAGTAGTATAGTAACAAGGGTACGGGGCCACTTACCAAACGAGCCTCGATCCATAGTAGAAGTCTGCATTACCGACTGAGGGTAATGTTACCGACGGACGGTAAGAGGCAGTCGGTAAGTGTGCTATCGGTGACTCCACTACGTAGGCTGCGCGCGCAACACATGGGAACGTCGGAAACGCGCGAATCTTGAAACTTATTGCGGGAAATTCAAAAAGTTAGTAGGTAAAACACCAAGTCACTCCGTCGGTAAGGTAGATCACTGACATATAAACTGAGCCTCGGTTCTTGGTAGAAATCTACATTACCGACTGAGGGTATCACTACCAGAGGAGGGTGACGCAGTTCGTAAATGAACTGCTCGTAACCCCATTACTTAAAAAGCGCGCGAATGTCGTGATTTAAGGCAGGAAATTCAAAGACTTGGTAGGTAAAACAACAAATCACTCGGTCGGTAAGGTAGATCACTGAAATATCGATTGACCTACGGTTCATGATACAAATCTGCAGTACTGATAGAGGGTAAGAGATCGCCGGTAACTGCCCTGTTGGTAACCCCATTACGTAGACTGTGCGGGAAATTCAAAAACTAGGTAGGTAAAACAACAATTCACTCAGTCGGTAAGGTAGATCACTGACATGCTGACCGCGCCTCCACCCATAGTAAAAATCTACATTACTGACTGAGGGTAACATTACCGACGGTGGTGGGTAATTTCACGGTCGGTAAATGGCCCCGTACCTGTGTTTCTGTACTACTCCTGAAAGTTGATCGATTAAAAAAAAAAAGAAAATAGTTTGCTCCCTCTTGATGGTAACAATCTAAAATATTCATTATTTATTTTGTTGCTTATTATAACTTTTAAAATCATTAATTTTTAATTCTTTTCGCCTTTTTACAGAATCGAGCAATCAGGGGCCACCGCGTGTTAATGAAAATGCGTTGAGAAATAATCACCGAAACAATTATAATGTTGGAAATCCGCTTGGTTGGCAAGCAGTTGCTGTTCAATCTGAAGTGAGAAGATTTTTTTTGGAATGGTCGCGTGCAAATAATCAGAATCATCCACGTCCACCACCAACAAACAATTAATTAAAAAGGCAAAATAAGGGACTTTGTTTTAAGTAATTACCACTTTATTAATGTATATTCTCTATATTCAATATTTTCAGAAATAATCAAATAATTTACCAGGCATAATTTTTGGTCTATTCTGCACTATCTGAATAAGTATTTTTGGCGTTACTAAATCCCTTGACCACGCCCTTTTTTTCTCTGTTCCCTTTAAAGGTCCATTTTTTCTAGGCTGTTCCCTTTGACCACGCCTTTTTTTGGACTTTTTCCTTTCACTGTCTTTGTTTTTGGAATGTTGTTTTTGAACATCCATCACGTCTGGACTGTGACCCTTTGACCATATTTCTACTTGGACTTTTCTTTTTGACCACTCCCTTTTTCTGGATTTTTCGATTTAGCAATCTTTTTTCTGGACTGTTCTCTTTGACCACATATTTTTTTAGACTTGTCCCTTTGACCATATTTTAACTTGGACTTTTCTTTTTGACCACTCTCTTTTTCTGGATTTTTCGATTGAGCAATCTTTTTTCTGGACTGTTCTCTTTGACAACATATTTTTGTAGACTTGTCCCTTTGATATAACCCCTCTTTTCTGGACTTTTCCCTTTGACCATTTTTTCCCACTCTGATTCCTTTGATCAACAATTTTCTAAAGTCTTCAATTTTATTTTCCTTTTCTGTACTGTTCTCATTGACTCCCTTTTCCTGAATTTTTCAAATTGACAATCTTTTTTTCTGGACATTCCTTTTGACCACATTTTTTCTGGATTATCCACTTTTACCATCTTTTTTCTGGACTTTCCCCATTGCCTATGTTTTTCTGGACATTTCCCTTTGACCACCCATGTATTGTATACTTTCCCCATTGATAACTCCTTTTTTCTGGACTTTTTCCTTTAACCATTTTTTTCTGAACTGTTCCCTTGACCACCCCTTTTTCTGGACGTTCTCTTTGACCATATTTTTTGTCTGAACTGTTCCCTTGACCAACCCTTTTTCGGGACTTCTCAATGTCACAATCTTCTTTTCTGGAATGTTCTTTTTGACCATCCATCACTTCTGGACTGTTCCCTTTGACCATCCTTTTTTTGGACGCTACCTTTGACAATATATTTTTCTAGACTCGTCCCTTTGACCATATTTTTATCTGGACTGACTACATTGGCTACCTTTCTTTCTGGAATGTTCCCTTTGACTACTCATAACTTCTGGACTGTTACCTGTGACCATCTTTTTTTCTGGATGTTCCCTTTCACCATATATTTTTCTAGACTTGTCCCTTTGATTATATTTTTATCTGGCCTATCCCCATTGGCTATCTTTTTTCTGGACTGTTCCCTTTGACTACTCATAACTTCTGGACTGTTCCCTGTGACCATCTTTTTTTCTGGACGTTCCCTTTGACCCTCTTCTTTTCCTCCGTTTTTCTGGATTTTTCGATTTGACAATCTTTTTTTTCTGAACGTTTCCTTTAACGATATTTTTTATCTGGACTGTTCCCTTGACCACCCCGTTTTCTGGACTTCTCGATGTCACAATCTTCTTTTCTGGAATGTTCTTTTTGACTATCCATCTTTTTTTGGACGTTCTCCTTGACCATATACTTTTCTAGACTTGTACCTTTGACCATATTTTTATTTGGACTGTTCCCATTGGCTATCTGGTACTCCGGACTGTTCCCTTTGACCATCCATGTATTCTATACTTTTCCCATTGATAACCACCATTTTTTTCTGACCTCTCGATTTCACAATTTTTTTTAGACGGTTCTCTTTGACAATTCATTTTTTCTGGACGGTTCCCTTTAACCATCTTTATTCTGAACTATTCCCTTTGATAATTTTTCTCCCTCTTCCCTTTTATAAATTGTTTTCTCCACGTCTCATACTGAAAACATTTCCCTCGCTGTAGAAATGGAACGATCTCCCTTTACTTAAACAATAGGCCGCATCGAAAAAAAATATCGTTATTCTGAGTTGGGCTAGGGTGTAAAAGTTTCTATTTGGACACAAAAAGATTTCTTGAAAGTTTGGTAAAGAAATATTTAGGCCTTCAACTTGCGCATTGAGAATATAGCAAAAAATAGCAAAAAATGACACATTTCTAGTTGGTACAAGTCCAATACATTTTTTATGTGGTTTCAATCATCAGAAAAAATAGTTCAAAGCATGTAGATTTGAGCCCATTAAGCCACGATGCCATTCATCACTCCTTAACTAGGTTCAAATGACCTTGAAAATTCTGAAAATGACCAAAAATCAACTTTTTCATCATTTTCTCAGAGTTGCAGCACTTTCAACGATTATCAGACCATAAAGTGTGTTATGTGATGTATCTGGAATGTATTACCAATGAAATGAGAGGATAATGTATTCAGTAATAGCGCCAAAAAATTTTTTTTCCAATTTCAAAAGTATGAAAATATTTTGAATCGTCATATTTCTTATCCTTATAAGATATAAACAATTTTAAGCAAATAGAATCATTAACAAAGTTATTTCGAAGTCCTGATAATTAGAGGGGAGTGCCAACGAAAGACGCCAGTACCAATAATTAATGCTATTACCCTAAATTTTCTATCTAAAAATAAAATTGCAAATAACATAACTGCACGTGAATAAATGTTTAAATATTGAACAAAGATTGCATAATTGAATAGCCTCTTGAGGAAATTTCAGTAACAACTGGTCAAAAAATTTTCCTGTTTGAAAAGAATATTGACACACGTTACGGGCGTTCTTAAGTATTAAGTATTATTTTAGGGGGCATTTTCCTGTATTTTTTTTTTGTTTATGTTTTTCTCCCAAACAATACACGTTCTATAAAAGGAAGAGGGAATATCACCTAATTTATCATTTCTTTGACATAATTCTTGTTCTAACAATCATTGGATTTTATTTTATTTATTTTCACTGAAAAGGGAATAAAGATGAAGTTCAAGATTTCCACTGTACTTGCTGTTGCAATTTGTAAGTATTATAATTTTGTTCTCAATTACTGTTAACTCTCGGGCTAAATTCCCAATGTGCCATTCCCTTTTACTTAGACGCTTGCTAGCCCCTTAGTCCAGACCTCCTTAGCAAGCCTAGAAAGTCGCTAGCCGGTATCGCGCTAGTCTCCTCTGGTTCCAGCATTATTGACACGAGAGTTTGATGTCTGAGTCCAGTAAGAGCTGGGCACTGACCTAGGACGCGTAGGGACTTCTCATCGACCCTACCGCATTTGCAACTGGGTAGCAGCCTCATCTTGTACGAGGGTCATTTGAATAGTTTCCGGCCTGTTAAAGAAAAACACATAATTCAAGCCAAACAAAAATTTATTTCTCGACATAGTCTCCATGCAATTCAATACATTTGG
>JAUESH010014125.1:0-14287 GCA_032275165.1 Synergus magnus
TAAATAAAAAAAGTTCGTCAGTCTAGAAGTCTGCAACTTCAACACAATTTCGTCGGTGACGTTTAAAACGTCAAAATTGAGATCACGTGTATTTGGAAAAAGTGAAAATCAAAAGGTGGAAAACCAAAAAGTGAAAGTGGAAGTGAAAGTGAAAGTGGAGGTGTTACATAATCGCCCCCTGCATTTCTTTCAGACATCCGTAAGTAGTATAAGTCGGTTGTGGTGCGACGCAACATCATTTTATTGCGGCAGCCTATACAGCATTTACGAAAGGTTTTTTCATTACTTAATATTATAATTATGCTCGCCAGAATAATTTTACAGAAAAATATATTATTTTCGCTGTCCATTTTCATATGTTAATACGACTTCTTAGAATTATGCAGAAATATAGAAAAGATGTTTAACTCACCAATTACAGTAAGATTGTATCTGACGCTTCTCGATTGTCCTCGGTGGAAATCCACTCTACACCTGTAGACGCCGGCGTCGTGACGTTTGACATCATCTAAAGCCAAAACTGCTGGTTCCTGAACAGTGGTACGAAAGTAGGCCCGTGATCCGAAGCCAGTTGATAAATGTTCTGCTTCAGACAAAGGCTTGCCACGCACATCAATTCTGGAACACAAAAGAATAGCACAATACATATTTGTGTCATAAAAACAGAATGCTTCTCAACTATGCAATTGCAATACAGGGAGAGGTATGTAAAAAAGGACCTAAATATTCACAAGAATCCTGAAAAAGAATTTCGCGGTAAGACGTGAAAGTTTTATCTCGAATTTCGATGACACACAATTCTAGTCACTTTCTGTTATTAAGCGAACCTCTCAGACGAACGAGAAGCCAGATGGAAATTCAAGTCATAAAGACGTTAGATTGTGAACCAGGCGGAATCTCACGGTAGAAGACTTTCAATTGCGCAAAGCTTCACTGAAAGCTAGCATTACTAGAAATATTTTGAGGAAGTGAAATGAACATTCTATAAATAAGAGCATACCATTTCCACCAGTGATGGAAACTATTAAAAGAGAAAATATTCATCAAAAAACGAAGAATTGCATTCATGTTTATTCATGCGACTAACACAACAATGAAATGCAATAATTTTCCTCTCACACATTTAACAAAACTTCAGTTAATTTTATTACATCGTAATAAATAACAAGAGAACCATGAAACTTCTCTAATTAATTTATTATGAAAACTGCAGTTAGCACGTACGTGGAACTTAATTATTGTAATTTACAAGAGTCTAGCTGCAGTGAACTCCTGGCGGATCTTCAAAGAAACGTAAAGCTTTCTACAAATTGCATCCAAGAAGAAACGTTTTTACTTTGGTTATATTCAAGTGAAATAATACGTTAAACGGATTATTATTTTTTCCATTAAAAAGATGGAATTTATGAATTTATGAACATAAAACTGCAGCGCATAATTTTTCTGTACCTCAAAGAGGTGTTTTCATAATTAAATCAAAATGCGACATAGATCAGTTCCCCATTTGCAAAGTGAGCATCCCCCTAATGTCCCTTCAGTGAGAATTTATTGTATTCGGACATGTCAGCAATTCCTCTATTTAGCACCAATTTCGAAATCACTCCATTTGATTAATCTGAACAGTGATTCAGGTATTAAATTCAGATTGAATATTGAATAGTATAGAATTTCGGAAATCGTGTTTAAAATCATAGACATCAGAACAATTTGCAGTCAAGGAAGATTCTGCTTTGACGTAGACGTTAATAACCAACTGTTCGGCAGGTATAGGAGCGTCGATAAATTCAATGTCATACACACGAAAGGATGGCCAGCCGATCGACCGATATTATTAGTTTACGAGAACAGTGAGTAAACTATAGGGAGAACCGTTATATTGTGGGTGCAGGGTTAAAGGGTAGAATGCTGGTTGTTCGGTCAGCTCGCACTCTGGTTGTTTATGTCTCATTAACCAGAGTAGTTACGTCAGAGCCCTTAACTACCCCACGAGCTAAATACCTGACCGTGTCCTCATCCTTCTCAACCTTCACTCTCTCCGTCCGTTCGAAATATATAGAAACACAATGTCACCGACAACCAGTAAAATGTATATACACTATACAGTATACACTAATACGTCGCGTCGTCTTTGCCTATATCACCCTGAGTTCCATCTCGTGCCTAACGATATGGCTATCACGTACGACGGAACGGGCATGGATAATGATGCAAGCATGTTATTTATTTGCTTCCAGGAATAACCATCCCGAGCCCGTCGCTTTACACCTTGTTAAAATAATAATACGTTTGAGTACAATGAGTAAAGTAGTAGATATACAGGAAAAAGAAAATTCATTGGACAGGTCAATTTTTGCTCTGATTATTGGAATACACTCTGACCCCTTTTCCAGGACTAACCGCCTCTTTACTCCACCTATCATGTTTTCTGGAGGGGGGATCCTGGAAATTGTTTCTACTTGGGAGGCCATATTCCCAGTGCCAATACACGGAAAAAAATTTTTCTTTAAATTGTGCATTTATATCTGTAGAATAGCAATGTACATACAGCGTGGCCAACATTTGGCGAGGTCATGTCTCCTAGATCTGGATTTAACGAATAAAAACGGCGCGTTAAAAAGATAGACCAATAGAAATCAAGGTCAAGTCGCCAATTTGGCGATAAATCGTCAGTGTTGGCAACGCTGTGTACATACAAGATATAGCTTCTTAGATTCAACCGTATCCCTGAAATACCGATACTGAAATACAAAAAAACAAAAGCCTGTTTTCATCATTCACATTGCTGAATGTTATATATAAATGTTTACGGTAGTAAATTTGTATTCATATATAATTTCAATGTATCTACGTGAATTATGTATAAAGAAACTGCCTGAACATAGCATGAATATAAAAGGTATTGCTGTTCTACACAAACATTCACTTGTTTTAACTGTCAGTATCCCTAGTTTTGACAGTTATTATTCATAACGTAGAGGTGTTTTTTTTTATTAATGAAGCGCTCTTCATTATTTTTTTCCGTGTATTGTAATATTGTTTAGACTTTCGAGATTTTCAGTGAAAACAAAGTGATTTTAAGCGATTTCAGAAGATTTCAAGGCATTTTTGGAAAAGTTTAACAGTTTGCAAGAGACGTTCAATAATTTTAAAAATTTTCAAGTGATTACAGAGATTTTAAGGATTTTAGGTGATTTTATAGGATTTTAAAAGGTTTCAAAATATTTACAGTAAATTCGTGAAATTTAAAAAGGCTTAAAAATAAAAATTAAAATTAAAAGAATTGCATAGAATTCAAAAAATTTAAAAAGCATTCCACAGGATTCAAAAGGATTTAGAATAATTGAAAGAATACGAAAGAATTTTAGAAAATTCAAATAATTCAAAACAATTTTTAAACAATTCAAAAGAATTCAAAACTGAATTTAACTGAATTAAAACTGAATTCAAGGTATTCCCTTGTAGAAATTTTTCTGTGGTCCCGGCCGGGTCCAGATCGAAAAATCTGGTCCCGATCTGGTCCAGATCGGCGGATTTTAGACCGGGGATGAAACACTCGGTCCTACCGGGCCCAGACCTGAAAACACGACTTCCGATCGGGGCCTGGTCTGAGCCAGGTTTGAAAATTTCTACTCGGGTTTTAGAAGATTTTGAGGAATGTAAGAAAAGTTCAAAAGATTGAGAACGTTTAAAAAACTCCAAAAAAATTTAAAGTGATTTTTAGAAGAACTCAAAGGATTTGAAAAATAGATTAAGCCCACCTTTAATCTTAAAACAAGACTAAGAAGGGCCTAAATCTAGTGTTAAGTCTAAAAACGGACTTAAATTGTAACAAAAACTAGACCTTTTTCTGTGGGGTTTCGAAGGATTTCAAAAGATTTAAAAGGATTTTACAAGTCGGCACTGGCTGTTCCCCTTTCCTGCAGTGACATTGCGTGATTATCTAATCATACCGAAAATGATGATAAAATGGCAAGAAAATCACGTCAATCATGATTTGTCTTCAGATCCGCATTAAAGCAAGTCAAGGCTACACCCTTCAACTAAAGAATGAGCTCCAAATAATTTTAGCGAATTCAAAGGAATTAAAAGGCTTTCAACAGAATTCAAAGAAGTTCAAAAGAATTCTGAAAGGATTAAAAAAAATTCAAAAGTATTAAAAAGAATGTATTAGTATTTTTAACAGTAATATACCATAGGTTATTTAATTTTTTATTACAAATATGTCAGCTTTAATTTGAGCTAAAAAAGTTGCTAAAAAGGCAAGGCCTACGAAACCATAAACATTGGGAGGATTCCAAGAGAATTAAAGTAAACAAAAGAAATTCAAAATGATTCGAAAGAATTGAGAAGAATTGAAGTCAAATTCAAAATAACTCAAGTGAATTCACATGAATTCAAAAGAATTCAAGAGGACCCAAAAAAATTAAATAGAATTCGAAGTGATTTCAAAAGAACTTAAAAACAATTCGAGGCGAATTCAATATAATTTAAAGAAATTGAAAAGAATTCAAAAGAATTGAAAGAACTTCTAGGCAAATTCAAAATAAAATTCTGAAGGGTTCGCTTATGATTTCTGTTCAAAACAGGAAGATTAAAAAAACAATAAAATATCTTTATAAACGATTTGAAAATATATTTTAAAATAAAAAAACCAATACCTTCTCATTTGATGAGAATGTAAAAAAGTGTTAAAGATTGCACTGTGCTGTAGATTGATCTTTTGGAGCTTATCAATTCCCTTGGAAGTCATGATTTTTCAGGGATAGGAGTAAACCTCAAGGTATGTCTTTTTATCGAAGGTTCAGCCGATTATTTCTCACTACAAACTCGAGGGGATTCCAATGTATAAATTGTATACTGTATACAGCTCAGAATCTGGGCTATATTTTATATTCAAAATTAAAGTTCCCTGAGCAAAGTTGGTTGGCAAGTCAGATGCCTGGCTTTATATTCAGATCGTGTAAATAGTGAAGATATTTTTAGTTTCTAGACTGCGCTCCACTCTCAGGAGTCCCTTAAAGGGAATCTCTCTGAATGAATTGTAAAAGATTGGATGTACTAAAAATATGGAAAAGATAGATAATGTTATTATCCATTTATTAAAAAACCAATATTCAAGACTAGAAACAGATTATTCGACAAATGTCTAAGTCAATTCTGAAAAAATTGTACAGCGAATTTGTATCTTCGAGGTGATGTCTTAAAGAGATTGCCGTAAAGAAAAGAAGTTTAAAATTTGCTCCCGTTAACGTTGTGCATGAAGTTATGACGTGATGCAAAAGAGCAAAGTATTTTCTTTAACTTAAAACTCCAACAGCCCCTATTATAGTCATGACGGATTAATGAACAGCTCTCAAGTGAAATCTGCAAATGTACACAACATACACCTCCGTAATAACTTTGACATTGAATCCAACGTTACAAACCCATCTGCAGGCACATAAATGTGAGAATGTATGTTTCACAGACAGAAATTTAGAAGTGAAACTTACGAATAAACATGAGAATGTGTGTGAAACTAGCTAACAGGTCCGAGATAGTTATTTGAAACCGTAACGAACCAAAGGCCGTTGAGTTCCTATTTGAAAATGGTACTGCAACCTAGCATAAACTTCAACAGCCTGTTATGTTGTTTTGTTGAACCGACATGTAAGCATTCGCATTAGCTTAAATTGGTATTACTCGTTAGTGAGTGGAAGCAGAGGAGCAAATTAACAATAGACATTATGTCAGATGTTGAAGTTTAAGCTTCAATAGCAGTCAGTTCTATTTTCAAACATTGTTCCGGTCTAATCAAGAATTCATTTCGATCGCAAATTTAATTGGGAAGATGACATTAATTTTAGTCAATCTATATTTTATATCCTGAATAAACGTCATATCAACTTTAAAGTATGCAGAATATTTATCGGATTCCTTCAGGTATACATGGTTCAGAAAAAACTCATTTTTATCGTTTACATTATTTGTACGTGCACGCTAAAATTACCCTCTGTATATTACTGAAGAATTAAATAATGATCTCGATTACCGAAAATGTGGTAGGTTAACACGAGTTCAAATTTGCATAGAGGGAGATTAATGCTTTCGTGTTAAACACAAGCGAAGAACACGCCATCAAGGCATCAGATATTTTTAGTAGTAAGGTATTATGTCGTGGAATGAAGATACCAATAACAGAAATATATAATAATAGAAAATCGGCTACTGTCCTGATGAAACCACAGCTATTAACAAACTGGAAATCAAGATAAATGTATAGACATTGTATCCAAATTACCTGAGCAACACTCGGTACAGTCGTAAGGGGTCTACACAGTCTGTGTCAGGATTGGTCGGTAGATACTTTTGCTCAACATACGTCACGACAGGAACATCACGAAAATGGCGTGTCAGCTCAGTTGGTGCTTTACGATGTAAAGCCGTGAATGTCTTTGCTCATCCAAATCCTCAGGATGCTTTACGGTACTGTAAACGCAAGCATATCACCTGGATGAATTTGCCTCAGGCAGTGCTTTATAGTCCTTTGATTTGGTAGTTCTCGCTACCTTGTTATAAGAAGAACATGTTATATAAGGGATCGTTGATTTCTATGACTTCACTTACTACATTTGGCACATGATACAATCACAGTATTTATTTAGTGAATAGCATAGTTTCTAGACGTGAAAAGAAAGCTGCTTACTTTCCAAACCCCTTTCCTAAAGTTTCGATGATTCAGTACATTCATCGCTTTTGACGGATTTGGTTAGTTAGGTTTTTACAAAATTGTCCCGAATTGCCCCGGTGCCTGTCCCTAATTACCCCGGTACAGGGGCAATTCGGGACACATGAAATTGCCCAGGTCTTCCCTATTCAATACATAATGAATTAGGTTTGATATCAAAAATCGATTCCTAATTGGAGTCAAAGGAATAATAATCATGTCAGAACGGGTTTCTAGTTTCGATATTTCGTAAACGGGTGGATTTTATCAATTACTGGTTATTTCAAAGCTCGAGAGGCCGAGTATCTCGTTATGACCTTCTATGTTTGTATGAGAGTTCAATGCTGCTCTTAGTCGTTCTGTAGAGAGAGACTGAAGAGTCTTTGACGATGCGAATGTCGGTTATGAGCGAAAGAGATATATATATATATATATATATGCTAAGAGGCGAAACAGGAGGGTCACAACTTACTACTCTAGGTTATTCTGGAGTTCTGTGATAGGGCCATCCCTAGTCGTACTGGTAACCGATTTCATTATCATCACCCTCGTTGGGGACCCTCCTTTGAGGACTTCATAGGGCAACTTCTCGGACTAAGAAACTATCGGTTGAACTTTGCAATTTCCTCGTCACAATATATGCTCATCATTTTCGTTTTAATACATTTGAAGTGACGGAAGAAAAAAAGTGGAATGCAAATTTCGGGTCTATGGAATAAGGATTCATTCATTTATTATACCTACTTTGAAAATTGAAAATTTAGTTATGTCGAAAGCGAATAATACACTGATTCAAGCTTTGTTTCGGTTTAGTCTGCAAATAGTCTTATGACCTACTTCCAAGAATCTCAAAACCGTAAGCAAGCTGCGTTACTGCGTAGAAAAGAACAAATGTTAATAACGGACACACGCCATTAATTTCTCGAAAACAAAAAAAAAAAAACTACACTTTGCCCAAGTTTTATTTCGATCAGTGTAGGGCAGAGTGAGGTTTCTCCTCTTGCCTTTTCTTTCCATCACTTGAGGATTTCACCCTTTGAAATAGACTCTCCTTGTACAAAGAAGTTCGTGTAAATAACTGGAGGACACGTTCTAACTTATCTTTACCTCAAGGACCAAACCTAAAGGAGAATCGTATATTTTTGGAGATTTCTCGACAATCACGTTTGCGCAGGGGTCTTCTAATGGCAATGTATCATTTTAATCCTCGAGATCCTTTTTAGCTCACTTGGTTTTTCATTCGTGTGCTCTACGTATTTCCACTCCACACGACCCCACAGTTGTCACTGTTCGTACGAATCTTGCAAGGACCTTCTCTTATCCACTTGAATTACGGGAAGGCACGTTCGTCCGTAGTGGTCCTTCTAGTCTGGACGACATCCAGCTTGCCTAGGAAGATCCGCATCCGAATGGCCGGACCGTATTACAACTTCCCGTACGTGAGGCTCGGTTTTATTCTGACACTCGCCAATGTACTGGGATTAACCCAGAATAAAACTTCGGTTGTTTGTACAGTGTAACCGGAAAACAACTCTCATCTGAAACCACACCCAGATCCTTTAACTCTTTAAAAATTTACGTACTTAATGTACGGAGCTTTTTAACCATCGATTAGAGGAGGAAACGTTTCTTTTTAAAAATACAGAGATAAATATCAATTTCAATATCTTTTCAATTATAGATGGGGCATTCCATGCAAAATCGACCACTTTTGACCCCGACCCCTTTCGATTTGGCTGAAACTTTTTTATCTTTTTCTACCCTATCGAAAACATTTTTCAGAATTTTTTCAAATTTTTTTTACCTAACCCAAAAAAAGTTATGGGTTTTTCAAAAAAATGCCTCTTTTTCAAATGGCCGTAACTTTTTCAAAAATTGACTTATCAGGACGTTTTTTTTTTTAAATTTTTGTTTTTAAATGCACTTTTCAGAAAAAAATTTATAAAAATTATACAGATCCATCCTCAATGTTTTTTTTTTAATTTTTGTAAATAACGGAAATTTTGAGATGATTGTCATTTTTAATTTTTTTTTTCTTTTTTTTTTATGAAAAACTTTGAAATTTTCCGCTTAACTCAGCTTATTTTTCCTAACACAACTCTAAACATTTTTTAGATTGTACAGAGAAACTTAAAATTTGGAAAATAATAATAATAAATTTACATTGTATTTATATCTACTCTGCATAAAATTATTTAATAAACTATGTTTTTTGGGCATGTAAAAAAAACGACGTATTAAAAAAAAATTCAAACGAATTTCATCCAAAATTAACTGCTTCAAAAGTTTTAAAAGCTTATGGTTTAGTCAGAAGTAGGCCAAATCATAACTTGTTTTTTTCATTTTCTTTGTTTTGAAATGAAGTTTTTGTAAAAAAATACAAAAAAATTATTCAGGGCTATCTTCTATTTTTTTTTCTGACTTTTTCGAAAAAAATTGAAATTTTTCCGATGACTACCACTTTTAATTATTATTATTATTTTTTTTCCAAATTTTAAGATTCTCTGTACATTACACATACTCTGCACATTACAGGTTTTATACACTGAATTACGAGAAAAATTTAAGTTTCCTACGTTTATGATCTGCATTAAATGTTCATTAAAAATAAAAAATTCAGTGGTCCTAAGAAAAAAAAGAATCTTTGATTCAAAAAATGGTAGAGCAGAATATGGCTGAAGAAATATTTCTTTAGCTTAAAGAGAATATCTCTCTGGCTCCCATTTCTAGATTAAAGAAATCTAGATTTTTAGTTTCAAATATATTAGTTCGTTGAGTTACTTATCTGACAAATATTATTTTCCTTTACGATGCTTGTACTGTAATGTATTGTAAAATCACAAAAATGTTGAACATTGAATTTATACAATTACATATTCTTTTCATGTTTATCAGCTGCGCCAATTTTAAAATAAATTATTATTGAAACGTCAAAGTTGTGTTGCCTTTAGAATGAATCAAAAACACGATTGTATGACTGTGCCGTTTTAAAGCTGGGTTTCTATGGGAGGCGAAGTTGAAGTTGGGATCCTACAAGTAGGCGATCATTAAACGACTATTCATTTGATGTTAGACTTGAGATAGAGTTGGAAACTTCTCCATGACATCACACAGCAGTGAGAGTGCATTTATATATACTATATATAAATACGAGTACTGCATATCATTATTACTGCTGTTCAAATTGTTCGGTTTCAAAGTAAGCTCGGATAAGGATGTACTTAAATTTCTTAGAAAACTTTTCGCCTTGAATTTGCTTTGAGTTTTCGTGCTTAGCACAATAATTTCATATATAAATTCGTTAAGGGCATGTGGTAATTACCATAAGAGCAAATTTATTTTCCGCAACTTCACGCTCACAATAATAAATATTTTTTGCTAAAAGTAGGCCATTTACCTCCGTTTCGTTCAGACGAAGGTAAATGGCCTAGTTTTAGCAAAAAATATTTATTATTGCAAGCGTAAAGTTGCGGAAAATAAATTACTCTTATGGTAAAGTATCACATGCCCTTAAGGAATATTGTCTCGAGTGTTGAATGATTTTCTACAAAAGTAGAAAATGATAACCGGATTTTTTACAACCGGAATAAACCCGAAATTTTTAAAAATAAAATAACACTCCTGGTTCAGAAACCGAATTTAGTTCAGCTACGAGGCATCTTGTTTACAGTGCGATAGTTAAATAAATAGGAAATTAGTAAAATTAATCATAAAATCGATATCTGACGAGAAGCTCAAATTATTCGATAAGCTCACTTGTTTGTTGGATGCCGTACTTGCATGGGAAATGACCGATGGCAATTATAACGTTGTGTAGGAACGACCAGTAAATAATAGGTTCTGGGCTTGCCCGGTATTCAGCTAGAGCGTCAATCAGGTTCAATCAGTTAGCAGGTTGGCTTCAACCTAAATCAGACAGAGTAGCAGAGAGCGAGATAGACTAAATGGGTCGAGGGTAGAGGAGCACATATTGCAACCAGAACGTCAGATCCACGTAGAGAAGGGAATGATGAAGATATAGAGTATCAACTGTTATGTTACAGATTGTAACAACAAATGATTGATTATTATATGCATGATCTAATTAGTAATTGATCTAAGGCGATTATCATTAAGATCGTTTAAATTTCATGATTCTAGCTAATATAATAAATGTTTAAGTATTTTTTATGGAAAAATTCGAACGCCAGTATAAAAAGGTGTTCGCATAAACATAAACCTATAGTCATGCTAATAAAACGGCTGACTGACAAGCGGATGTCCATTTCAGATATGGTATCGATCAGAAATCGATCTTTTCATCCGACGATAGCGAAATGCTGTATTTATGGTAGCGCTGACACGAAGACGAACTGTGTTAAGTTCTAACTTTATGAGTATGCTTAAAAAAGTACTGTCCTACTTTTAGCAGAATGTTTTTAGCTAATTATTATTCTCATAATCTTCAGTATAAAGGATTATGAATTTATGCCAATAAACAGTTTATTCATAAATATCTGAGAAGAATTCAAGATGTTTAATTTAAGTAAATTGGATAATTCCTGCTTAAACGGGTTCTAATATACTCGCAAGTCATGGTGATTCATAACCGACGCCATTTTATTCTATCTAGGGAGTAATTTCGAGCGTTTAACTTGTAAGAGGAATAGG
Organism: Synergus magnus; assembly: GCA_032275165.1. Classification (NCBI taxonomy): domain Eukaryota; kingdom Metazoa; phylum Arthropoda; class Insecta; order Hymenoptera; family Cynipidae; genus Synergus; species Synergus magnus. Next base: position 11,357 of record JAUESH010014125.1, read on the forward strand.
GAGGTTGAAAAGGGTTGCCTTGGAGTGTCAGTATGGCCGTATGAGTGACGAAGGCGAGATGCGAAGGACAGCTCTTTCAAGTACATCAATTGTACTCCATGCTTAATAACTTGCTCGTCGAGTGAGTTTTCACTTTAAAGCGGAAATTTACAATGTAGGACTAACGAAGTGTTAAGCACTTTTATTGCATCAACTCTTGCTTATAGAATTCATACTTTTTTCACAGTCTATCCTGTTCTAGAAATTCTTCAATAAAAAAAAAATTTCCGATACTTTTGCTTGCAAGCTAGCTAAGCATTGAAATAGTACTAAATTGAAACAGCTTTTACATAAAAATTAATGGAGTATTCCTAATTCTTATTAATAATTAAATAATTTAGATCCTGGAGGAAGAAGATAATTTGCAAGGAGAAAACGAGAATTGTAATACCATTCTGAAATAAAATCTTTGTTCGAACTCTCGCGAGACATTTAGCGTATTCCGTGAGTAATTACGAAAAAAGAACTAAAAATTTTCATGAGAATGTCGGGTAAGAAGGAAAATGAGGACCCTACGTTTCGAACAACAATGCCGTCTGGTCACATCTGCATAACAATGTTTAAAGGTGAAAACAAAGCTCTGTGACGTTAAAGAATTTAGAATGTACGATAAAAAATGATGTCGCTACTCTCTTCTGCCTACCTCTCAGCCTTTCGCCCGTACTCCGCTATGCATTTTTTACGCTCTCAACACCGCCAGCAAGTGCTATTTGCAAAGCGAATTCTTCCTTTTATCGTTTGAATAAAAAATAATTCTCTGAATTAATGCCTTCATGGAAATTCACGCAAATGTGCACGATGGTATATTAATTAGTAATACAGTAACGTACCGATTTGGTTAGTTGTGAGAAACGAACACCTAATGCAAATTTGTACAATGAAATAGATGCGAGGATTATCCTGGATGGAAATCCAATTTCAGTTTTGTAGATGAAGAAAAAAATCCACTTTTTGTGTTTTCATTAAACTCTGATCTATAGTTTTGAATTAATTTTTCTAAAATTGAGAGCACTGTGCCATTTTTATCAAAATTATCAATTTTGCATATGACATTTTTCAGTGACTCAAAAGATGCGATTTCCTTGATGGGATTCTTTTAAGATTTAAAAAAGTTATCTCATAATTTGAAACATTGGCATCTAAAATACATGAGACATTTCAAATCGACGTTGGCAATCTCTAAATATACACAGATTTAAGATGTTACTGCCGTTTGCAATTTTTATAAACGAAAATAAAAGTTTTTTTAAATCCATTTATAAATCGTTTTCTATTGCTTAAATGGCAATAAAACAATACAATAAATGCTCTCACATTCGATTTTTTCCTTCAATTGTCTTTTTACAATCCCCGGACTCTAAAAGAAAAGATCTCAAAAAAAATTTCTAAGTACCCTCTAAATGATCTGTTCTCAGATTTCTTTATAAATATTACTAGCAAATGATGATGTGTGTTACCAAAAAAAGTTTCATCCCCATATCTGCCCCGGAACATTGCTCAATTTTTCCCTTAAACTTTTTATAACACAAAAATCTCAACAACAAAATTTCCAAATACTCTCTAAACGCTCTGTTTTTATATTTCTTTCCTAATATTACTAGGAAATTATGATGCTTGATACCAAAAAAAGTTTCATACCCATATTTGACCCGGAACCTTCTTTAATTTCACTCCCAAACTAGTTATAAGATCAAAATCTCAAAAAAAAATTCTAAGTACAGTCTAAATAATCTGTTCTCAGATTTCTTTTCAAATATTACTGGCAAATGATGATGTGTGTTACCAAAAAAAGTTTCATCCCCATATCTGCATTGAAAAGGTACTTAGAATTTTGTTTTTGAGATTTTTGTCTTATAACGAGTTTGGGGGTGAAATTTACCAGTCACAATTCATCATTTACTAGTAATATTTGAAAAGAAATCTGAGAACAGAGCATTTAGTGGGTGCTTAGAAATTTTTTTCGAGACTTTTCTTTTAGAGTCCGGGGATTGTAAAAACACAGTCGATTGAAAAAATCGAACGTGAGAGCATTTATTGTATTGTTTTATTGTCATTTAAGTGAGGGGTTGATAACTCGATCAAGCGTGTGTACACCTACTTCTGACTTCAAGATATTTCAGGATATTTCAATGACTCCAGAAGATTTCACTGACTTCAGGAGATTTCAAGAAAATTCCAGTGAATTCTGGTGACTTCAACTGAATTCAAGTGAATTCATGTGATTTAACGTGACATCATGTGAATTCCAATGACTTTAGATATTCCAGATTCAAAAGAATTCAAGTGACTGCAGGAGAATTCAGGTGAATTCACGTGATTTGATGTGATTTCATGCCAATTCAAATGACCAGATATTTCAGGTGATTAAAAGAATTCAAGTGACTTCAGGAGAATTCAAGTGAATTCATATGACTTCATGTGATTTCACTGACTTCAGGAGAGTTCAAGTGAATTCATATGACTTCATGTGAATTCACTGACTTAGGGGACTGAGAATTCAAGTACCTTAAGGTGAATTCAAGTGACTTCAGGGGAATTCAAATGACTTGAAGTGACTTCAGAAATTTCAGGAGAATTCAATGATTTTAAGAGATTTCAAATGACTTCAGGAGAATTCAAGAGATTTCAGTGCAAGTGTACACGTGATTTTACAAGTTGTGAACCCCTCGCATTTAAGCAATAGAAAACGATTTATAAACGGATTTTAAAAAATTTTTATTTTTGTTTACACTGAAAGACTTTTTTTTTTCAATAAATGATAAAAATCTATGAAACTTTAGTATACTCTGTATGAAAACATTGAAAAATGTGAAAATTCTATAATTACTGATATTACAGTACGGAAGTTTAAAACTTTCGTACTAAAAATTAGTATTTGAAATACGAAATATT
>JAUESH010014161.1:0-14280 GCA_032275165.1 Synergus magnus
AAATCTTACGTAAGATAATCGACCCCCCCCCCCCCCCCGCCACCACCGTAAGATTCTGATAGAAATTCGCTGACTCCCCCCCCCCCAAAAAAAAAGTCTTACGCAATTTATGGACGACCCCTTACATCAGCTTTAAAATGTGATAATTTGGAAAGTTACAGTTGAAAAATCAATTTTGAAAATTATAAATAACCATATCTTTTTTAGTTTTCAATAAAATGTATTAGCCATACAGGACGATCGATTCGTATCGATGCAAGGAATCTTTATTTTCTTTACATTAACTTTAAATTATGATAATTTGAAAAGTTATAGTAGAAAAATCAATTTTTCAAAATTACAAATAACCGGAACTTTCTTATTTTTCAATGAAATGTATTAATCTTATAGGTCAGTCGGTTCGTCTCAACACAAGGAATCTTTCTTTTGATTATTTTGATTATTTGATTATATAAAAAAATGCCCTGATAATTTCAGGTTTTCCAGGGTGGGTAGACACCTTTTATATTTAACACGAGGAATTGATCGCTCTTAATATCTGGTGTACACTCACTCATGAAATCTTTTTAAATCTCTTGAAATCATTTAAATCTTTTCAAATCGTTTGACATCTTTTGAAATTCCTTGAAATTCCTTAAAATGTTTTGAAATATTTGAAATCGTGAAATCTCTTGAAAATATTTAAATTCTTCTGAATCTTTCTGAAATCTTTTAAGATTCTTTCAAATCCTTTAAAATACTTAAAAATTTTATGAAACCTTTTCAAATGGTTTGAAATCTCTTGAAATCTTTTCGAATTCACTAAAATTTTTTTAAATCTCCTAAAATCTTTTAAAATCACCTCATACTTCCTACAATTATTTTAATTACTTTAAAATTCTTTAAAATTACTTAGAATCTTTAAAAATCTCTTAAAAATTTGTAAAAGCTATTAAAAACCTTTGAAATTCTATAAAATTACTTGAATTCTTTTTAAATTCCTTAAAATGTCTTGAAATATTTGAAATCCTGTGAAATCTTTTAAAATCCCTTGAAATTCCATAAAATCTCTTGAAATCTTTTGAAGTTTCTTAAAATCCTTTAAAATTCTTTCAAGATATTTAGAATCTTTGAAAATATCTTAAAAATTTTAAAAAACTTAAAAACTTTTGAACTACCTTAAAATCACTTAGAATCATTTAATATTCTTTGAAATTCTGTAAAATTACTTGAAATCTTTTTAAATGTTTCGAGAAATCCCTTGAAATTCCTTAAAATGTCTTGAAATATTTGAAATTCTTTTAAATCTCTTAAAATCCTTTAAAATCCCTTAAAATATTTTAAAATTTCTAAAAATCATTTAAAATTCTTTAAAACTATTTAAAGTCTTTATTAAAGTCTGTATTAGTCTGTATTAGTCATACAGGACGATCAATTCGTCTCGATGCAAGGAATCTTTATTTTCTTTAAATTAACTTTAAATTATGATAATTTGAAAAGTTATAGTTGAAAAGTCAATTTTTCAAAATTACAAATAACCGGAACTTTCTTATTTTTCAAAGAAATGTATCAATCTTATAGGTCAGTCGGTTCGTCTCAACACAAGGAATCTTTCTTTTGATTATTTTGATTATTTTGATTATTTGATTATTTTGATTATTTGAGAACTTATACAATCGAAAAATCAATTTTACAAAAATTACAAACGTATATAAAACTTGTAAAATTTAATATTTCGTTAAACCCTTGTAAGAAATTCAACTTGGTATAGAGTGGAATAAGTTTGCTAAATTTCATGAATTTATCTGTACACGTTCTCGATATTGCAGAATAGTTAAAGAGCGTGACATACACACATACACACATCCGGACAATTATTCAGGACATCATATTAAATATGAAGGGTGGCATGTCATAAGGGAATAACCTACATTTATCAAATTTTTCAGGAGAGATAAAAAACGTTCTGTAAAATCTAATTTTCAATTTAAAAAAAACAAACAAACAAACGTCCACTCCAGGGATATTTTAGTACTGGATGGAGGCGAAAAAAATGGACTAAAAAAAGCCAACCAGTTCCGAAGAATTACAAGAAATAGAAAGCTGAAAGCGCGGTTTTTTTTACTTTTGACATTGAAAAAATATTATTTTTTGTATAAATAAAAAATTGAGAACTGGTTTGGTAGAATATTAGTTTCTGAAAAGAGAATGAAAAAAATTTATTGAAAAAAGTCATCACGTTTTGAAAAAATTATATTTATACTCAAACATTCTTTTTGAAGATAAAGTTGTTGACCTTAATTTTTTAAAAATAATATTGCTAAAACATAGGATTGTTTATTTTATTACAAAAAAAAAATAAAAAATAAGTGGAACATTATAATTATTAATAATTGGTTATTATAATGTGGAATTTCGTTTTTTATGAGAATTTCGAAAAAACGAGTTATAAATAAATCCTTTGGTGAGGTTGTGTATTTGAATTATTAAGAATTTTCTAGATAATAATATCATTTTGGGAAAAATGTGAGTTAATCCCTTTTGACATGCCACCTTTCATATATTCCCCTTGAAATATGTTCAAAAAAACCTTTTTTTGGAAACTGGATTTTGTCACCGCTACAAAACTTACTCTATGAGGAGGCAAAAATAAGAAAATAAGCAAAAAATATTTACGTTGCTTCTAAGACTTTGGTTTTTCGATCTCTGAGTTTCTCTCCAGCTTCATGTTACATGCGAGGTGGACCCCATCGTTGACCGCGCCTTCTCCTCCGGTACGCCAGCTTGACAATCTTTTTTAAAAGTGAAACAACCTGCAACAAAAATAATATACTTGATTAATATAAACACAAATTAGTATAAACACAAAAAATCTATATATTTTTTTATTACCTGCTGGTTCGAGTCGACGAAAGTCTTTGGCGGCAACGGAGCGTGGTGGTATCCTGGTAGCGCCTGTGGAGCCAACAAATAAGATGGCTGTGGCCAGTAATAGCCCACCTGGGCCTGCGGATATGTATAGGTCTGCGCCTGTGGGGCCAAGAAATAAGGTGGCTGTGACCAGTAACCAGTAACCATCTGGGCCTGCGGATATGTATAGGCCTGCGCCTTATTCTGGGCCTGTATGAGTTGCTGAGCCTGAGCTTGCACTTGAGTTTGAAGTTGCTGTCTCTCTTTGACCCAACTCTGTTGTTCACGCCTAATTTCCTCGTTCAACGTCTGAATTTCATTCAGAAGCAGCAGTTGCACATTTTTTTGCTCTTTGAGCTGCTCCAGAAGGAAAGAGTTGATGGCGGATTCAGGCTGTTGCTTATTCTCTTGCGGATTTGGTTGCGGATTTGGTTGCTGATTCTCTTGCGTATTTTGTTGCGGATTTGGTTGCTGATTCTCTTGCGGATTTGGTTGCTGATATTCTTGCAGACCCTGTGATCTCCCTCTTCGCCTCGGCCCTGACTCACTGGCTGATGGCTTTACCACCCCGGTGGCTGGCTTCGATACACTGGTTCTCGTTTTTTTCGCTGGTCGTCCTAAAAGTAAAAGAAAAATTAAATAAATCATAATTTCAAGGAAATATACAGTTTATACAAAGACTTTACTGATGAATAATCAAATAAATAATATTTCATTTATAACCTTCAAACTTGAGGTCTGGTCAATTTCACATAAATTGTTTCTCTCATATTTTTGTGAGTCTTTTTTAGGATGAAAGAATAATCAATTCCGAAAGTGTTCATTATTCTTTAATCCTAAAAAAGACTCACAAAAATATGAGAGAAGCAATTTATGTGAAATTGACCATGCCTCAAATTTGAAAGTTATAAATAAAATACTGTTCAATTGAGTCTTCATCATTGACGACTTATACTATACACTGTAAAATTATTTATTTACATTTTTCTCCTTTTTTTTTGGGAAATTTCATCTTCATTTTGAAAAAGATGACTTGATGCAGAGTAGAGTATTTACCAAAGATTTTTTTAAACCGTCAAGTGCAATGTAAAATTTGTATAGATTACATTTGAATTTTTTTAAAAGAATTTGTAATTGAAAGAGGTACATTTACAAAATCTTCTGAAAATTTAGACGTAATCTATTTCAAAATATTTTAAGTGATTCTAAGGAATTTAAAAGGATTTCTAGAAATTTTACAAGATTTGAAAGATATCAAGATTTTCTAAAGGATTTTTCAAGAGACTTTGAGGAATTTTATATGCTTTGAATATATTTCTTGTGATTTTTATGAATTTCAATAAATTTTACAAAATTCCAAAGACATCAAGATTTACTAAAGGATTTCAAATGATTTTAATTAATTTTTGAAAAATTTTAAAAGAATTTGCCTGAGTTTCAAGATTTTTAAGTAATTAAAAAAATTTACTGGATATTACAAGGGATTCAGGGTGTCTACTCAAATCCTGAATAAATTATCCCTAACTTTTCCATGTTTTTTCCAGGTATCATTTTTAGCCATTCAAGTATGCAATACGGAATTTTATAACACTCCACCCCCCTCACTACAGCATTATCTAATAATTGTGAAACCCCATTTTTGTCCATATTTTAATGTTTAAATTATAATTATTTAAATTTAGAAAAATATATAACGGGTGATAAAAGAAAAATTGATCTGGCGTTTCTCGAGATTTTAAGATACTTAAAATTACTTTAAGGAATTTCAATTGATTTTAAGGAACTTTAGGGAATTTTAAGAAGGAATTCAAAAGATTTTAAGGGGTCTCATAGGATTTAAATAAATTTTAAATGATTTGTTTAGAAATTTTAATGGAATTCGCAGAATTTTTAGATACCAAAAGGTTTTCTAAATGAATTTTGAGGGATTTGAACATTTTCTTTAAAAAATTTTACGAGTAGTTGTGGAACTAAACGGATTTTAAAAGCTTTTTAAACATTACAAAGGATTTTGTGTAAAATAAAAGTATTTCTCTTGAAATTTTTAGTAATTTTAAAGCAATTCTTTTGAAATTCTAAGAAAATCTAAAGGAATATCAAGATATTTTAATGAAATTCAAAAGATTTTAAAAAGATTTCCAGAAAGTTTTAGGATTTTCAAGAGTTTTCAAGATATTTTAAGTGATTTTAAGATATTTCAAGGAATTGATTCTAGTGTGGAGGACATCAAATGAAATCCCTTAAAATGCCTTAAAATTACTTGAAATTCTTTTAAATCTTCTGTAAATGTCTTAAAATTGTTTAAAATATTTTAAAATCCGTTAGCGTTCATTAAAATCTCTTGAAATATCTTCAAATCTCTCTAAAAAAAAAAACTTTTTGATAACTCTTTTCAATTCTTTTAAAAATCCCTTAAATCCCTAAAATCAATCAAAATCTCTTAGCATCCTTGAAATTTTTTTAAATCCTTTAAAGTCTTTTTATTCCTTGAACTTCCTTAAAATCACTTATAAATCTTCAGAAATCCTCTTATAATTTTTGAAATCTTATGTATTCTCTTTAAATCACTTGAAATTTCTTAAAATCCCTTGAGGACATTTGGTAATTACCATAAGAACAAATTTATTTTCCCCAACTTTACGCTCGCAATAATAAATATTTTTTGCTAAAAATAGGCCATTTACCTCCGTTTCCTTCAGACGGAGATAAATGTCCTAGTTTTGGCAAAAAATATTTATTATTGCTAGCGTAAATTTGCGGAAAATAAATTGCTCTTATGGTAAAGTATCACATGCCCTTAAAATATTTTACAATTCTGTAAAATCTCTTTAAAATTCCTTTTAATTTAATCAAATCTCTTAAAATCCTGGACAACGCCGGATAATTTTTTTACCAGTCAATAAATAAAAATTCTGGGTTTTGGGAACATTGGAAACTGTTTTTAAAAATATTTTTATTCCAACAAATGTAAAAAAAATCTTCAGACCAATTCATATATATATGGGGACGTTTTTTTTCAAAATTTTTTTTTCTTTAATGCACTTTTCAGAAAAAATTTTTTAAAAATTATACAAATCCATCTTCAACGTTTTTTTTTAATTTTCGGAAAAAAAAACGGAAATTTCGAGATGATTGTCATTTTTATTTATTTTTAATTTTTTTTGTTATGAAAAACTTTGACATTTTCCGCAAATTCTCTGAAATTTTCAGAGTGGGATTATTTTTTTTTCTATTTTTCTTTTTCAATTGAAAAAAAAAAAATTTTTAAGTCAGCTTATTTTTCATAACACTACTCTGAAAATTTTTTAGAATGTACAGAGGACCTTAAAATTTGGATAATAATAATAATAATAATAATTAAAAGTGGTAACAATCGGAAAAATTAAAATTTTTTTTCGAAAAAGCCAGAAAAAAATTAGAAGATAGCCCTGAATAATTTTTTTTTGAAAACTACATTTAAAAATAAAGAAAATGAAAAGAAAGTTATGATTTGGCCTATTTCTGACTAAACCATAAGCTTTTAACACTTTTGAAGCAGTTAATTTGGGATGAAATTCGTTTGAATTTTTTTTTTAATACGTCGTTTTATTTTTGTTTACATACCTAAAAAACATAATTTATTAAATAATTTTATGCATAGTAGATATAAATTTTTATATCTACTGACTTTTTTCTGACTTTGGAAAAAAAATTGAAATTTTTCCGATGACTACCATTTTTAATTATTATTATTATCTTTTTCCAAATCTTAAGGTTCTTTGTACATTCTAAAAAATTTTCAGAGTAAGTAGTGTTATGAAAAATAAGCTGAATTAAAACAATTTTTTTTTCAATTGAAAAAGAAAAATAGAACAAAGAATAATTCCACTCTGAAAATTGCCAAGGATCGTGTAAAATCATCAAGTGCAATGTAAAATTTTTACAGGTTAAATTTGAATGTTCACTACATTCCCTACATTCTATAAATTTACCTCTTTCAATTACAAAATCTTGTAAAAAATTCAATCATAACCTTTAAAAAATTTACATTGCACTTGGCGATTTTAAAAAATCCTTGGTAAATTCTCTACGCTACATCGTCAAATCATTTTCAAAATTCAATTAAAATTATTTTAAAAAAGTAGGAAATGTACATAATTTTTTTTTACATTGTATAGTAAGTCTTTACTGATGAAAACTCAATTGAATATTTTATTTATAACCTTCTAATTTGAGGCATGGTCAATTCGACAAAATTTTTTTCTCTCATATTTTTGCGAGTCCTTTAGGCTTAGGAATTTTAGGATTAAAGAATAATCAATTCAGAAAGTATTCATTATTCTTTAATCCTAAGGGACTAACAAAAATATGAGAGAAACAATTTTTGTAAAATTGACCATGCCTCAAATTTGAAGGTTATAAATAAAATACTATTCAATTGACTCTTTATCTTTAGATTTACTATACATTGTAAAATAAAAAAAAGTATGTACATTTCCAGCTTTTTTTTGTAATTTTATCGGAATTTAGCAAATGATTTGATGAAGCGTAGAGAATTTGTAAATATAGAATTAAAATTGGGATTAAAAACTTACCACGTTTCTTCGCCATTTTTTTCTTTGTCTGGTTCCCTGCGTCCTGCGGTTCTTTCCGGTTCGTCGGTAATTTATGGCGAACAAGTGGTCTCTCACTCGCTCTCAGGTAAGTGACGTCATATGGTATTGGAGCGAGTGAGAAAAATGCCACTGATCTGGAACACTGAGAAGCGCGACACTTTACGGGAATTACCGATTCCGCAATTTTAAAATTGCATTCAATGTGACCGACAGTTCAAAGGCCACCTGGTGCTGGTGGTGATATTGTTTTAGAAACCAATCGCAGAATTGAAGTGTCAAGTTTACAGTCGCATCCGTGTTTATACTTGACATTATCAGTATTTATATATCTCGTTACAGAAAGTGAGTTCTTACAAAATGTTGCTAGGTGTTAAGCGTTTCCTTTTTAGTATTTTCATGTGCATTGAATTTGGACAGTGCACATTATAAAATGGGGAAAAGTGGAATGTATTGTCTACGAAAGAGCGGACGGCCTCTAACAAACCGAAAAGCTCCGTCGAGAAAAAAGATTCATTATAGAATCAGGTAAGTGTTATCAAAATTCATTTTTCCAGCTGAACAATTTTTTGGCAAAAATTGCATCGACAGGGTGTCTTAATTTTTTTTTTTTTTCAACAAATTAAATAACCAGGGCGGTAACTTGACCAGGAAACCGCGAGAAATACCGGAAAATGACCGGAAATATAATTAAAAAACCTGGAGTTTACTTCAGGTCCCAGTAAAATTCAAGTTTTCTTTCTTTTAATAACAGGGGCGTAGCGAGGGGGGGGGGGTGAGGGGTGTGACACCCCCCTAAATGTTCGTGCCGAGTCGGCATTTTTTTTTTTTTTTTTTTTTTTAGATACTGTAAGGGGCAGGAGAAACGGAGTCGGCATTTGTGGCAGTACTCACCCCCCCCCCAAACGCGATACGCTCGCTACGCCCCTGTTTAATAATTATATATACTATAAAAATTGGATTGAAGTTTGAGACGTCTAGACTGACGATTTTTCTACATTTCTTGGAATAAAAATATCAAACAAAAAAGTTTCCAGTATTCTCAAAATCACAAATTGTTATTTATTGAACAGTACTCTAGTAGAAATTTATCCGACGTTGTCCAGGATTTAAAGAGATTTCATAGAATTAAAAGGAATTTTAAAGAGACTTTACAGGATTGTAAAAGATTTTAAGTGATTTTAAGAAATTTACAGAAGATTTAAATGATTTAAAAGACTTTCAAGCAATTTTAAGAGATTTCACTTGATTTCCTCCACATTATAGGATCAATTCCTTCAAATATCTTGAAATCACTTAAAATATCTTGTAATCTCTTGAAAATCTTTAAACTCTCTTGAATTCTTCAAAAATTCATTGAAATTCCTTAGTCACTCAAAATCTAATGAAATCCGTTTTAAAGAAAAAGTTACTATAAGTCACTTTTTTAAAATAAAGTCATTATAAGTCACTTTTTAAAAGGAGGTCAATTTAGCGTTTTTAAACGTATTAGACTCCGAATTTTTTCTCAAAAATATGAAAATTTCTTAAAATCCTTTGAAATTACGCGACAAACTTTAAAAGCACTTAAAATTCGTAAAAATCTCTCAAATTACTAGAAACGTCTTGAAATCCATAAAAATATCACAGAATCCTTCGAAATTTCATAGAATTCCTTGAAATTCTTAGAAATGCCTTAAAATTTCTTTGAATTCGACGAAAACCTTTAAAAAGTTATAAAACCCTTAAAATTTCATGAAATCCATTAAAATTTCACGAAATTCCTTCAAATTTCATAATATTCCATGAAATCCCCTAAAGCTTTACTACATACTTCCTTTAAAATTATTTAAAATTATTTGAAATACTTTAAATTCCACGAAAAACTTTAAAATTCCTGAAAATCTTACAAAATTCCTAGAAATTGAAATTTCATGTAATCCTTTAAAATTCCTCAAAATCTTTTAAAAATCAAAATTATCTTTAAATTTTTTTAAATTATATGAAAAATATTTAAATTCCTTAAAATCACTTAAAAAACGTCAAAATTTTTTTAATTCTTAGTAAGCTTCTTAAAACTGTTTAAAATTCCACGAAAAACTTTAAAATCCCTTAAAATTGCTCAAAATATTTTTCAAATCTTTTGAGTTCTTTTAAAATAACACGAGGAACTTCAAAATCCTTTTCAAATTTGCTGAAATCACATGCAATTCCAAGAAACATCTCTAAATTCTTTAAAATTCCACGACATTATTTAAAACCCTATAAAATCCCTTAAAATTTCAGAAATTCTTTAAAATCTCTTAAAATTCCATGAAATCCTTTAAAATTTCTTAATATCTTTTAAAAATCAAAAATACCTTTTAAAATTTTTTTAAATTCCTTAAGTAATATTAAAATCTCTTAAAACCACTTAAAATATGTTAACATTTTTAAAAATTCTTTCAAGCTTCTTAAAATCCTTTACAATTCCATAAGGAATCTTAAAATTCTTTGAATTTCCTAAAGTTTCTTTAAAATCTATTAAAAGTGCGTGACATTTTTTTTAAATTCGACGAAATTTTTTAAATATCATAAAAATCTCTTGTAATCTCTTAAAATTAGAAACCTCTTAAACTCCCTTAAAATGATTGAACATTTCTGTAAATCTTTAGAAATCTATAGAATATCAAAGAATGCCTGGGAATTCATTATAATTCTTCAAAATCTTAGGAAATCTTGTAAAATCTGTTTAATAAACTATAAATTATTATTATTAATAATGGATCAATTTCTATTTTCCCTGATATTTCCCTGACTTCCCTGGCATGAGATGAGAAAAACATTTCAAAAATTGTTTATAACAAAATATTTCTAATTACTTAGAAATATATTGTTATAAACAAATTTTTAATGTTACTCGAGTTTCACGTTCTCAGCTGATGTTCTTTGCCGCATGCGCATTCTTTATTTTTTCCATTTTTTTACAATAATTGCATTTTAGATAATTAGTTAGGATTGTTCGAAATCGTTAAAAACAAGAGATGAGAAAAACATTTAAAAAATTGTTTATAACAAAATATTTCTAATTACTCAGAAATATATTGTTATAAACAAATTTTTAATGTTACTCTCATTTTTTGTTTTTTGCATTTTCAACCAGATTTTACCATTAAAAAAGTTTCAATTATTTTTGTCTGAAAATACGTTCTCAAGATGGGACTTTGACGGTTTTTCTAGTCTCATATCTGTTCTTCGCCGCGTCCGCATTCTTTATTTTTTCCATTTTTCGACAGAAATTTCATTTTATATAACTAGTTAGGATTGTTCGAAAAGGCTAAAAACAAGAGATGAGAAAAACATTTAAAAAATTGTTTACAACAAAATACTTCTATGTACTGCGAAATATATTGTTAGAAACAAATTTTTAAGCACACAGTAAGTTCAAATTTTTTCGAAACATGGAAAAATGAAAAGATGGGGACGCAAAAATAGGCATTTCTCAAGATGGGACCTAGACGGTTTTCGAGCCTCTCATTCTCAGCTGTCCTTCGCCGAATGCCACTTTGTACGATTCAAAAGCTATGTTTATCTTCAAATATACTTCAAATATTATTAAAATTTGGTAAATTTTCAGAGTTCTACATAACATAAAACTTTAATTTCCAGACGAGAATCTCTATACCGAGAGGCTATTGTTCATTGCAGTAAATATCAAAACGCAGGGATCATTGAAACTGAAGCAAGCTTCAAAGCAACAAGGATTTCAAAGGAGAAAAATATTGTCCTCTTCAAGCAATTTCGTTTCTGAACAACGTTGTATTTATCAACCTGACAATGAGTGAACAAGAGCAGGTAAAATAGAAAAATTTAATGTTGCTATCACATAAAAATCATTGTCATTTACTGCAAATTTATCTACAAATGCTTCTTTTCAGATTGATCGCTTCACTACATTATCAGATTTTTTCGGATTCACACGAAAAGATTTTTTCTGCACGCGATTAACAGCTATTCGATACGTTTCTCAGCATAATCCAAATTCAGACTGGCAGCAATGTTACAAATTGATGCTTCAGGCGACTGCTGGTTTTAAATTATCTCTCGATCAAAGATCAAAGATCGAGAGATAAAGGGGTAATTGGAAGATTAATTTCTTAGACTTACTGACAAAATTACTATTTTCACTTTTTTTTTATCTCTTTTTTTACCTCCACCTCCAATTTTTCAATTATCTAAATACGAACATAATTTAATGGTTGCAGATATACTTATAGAGGATGGCCTGCGATTCAAATTCAGTATTCTGTGGAAGTTGTTCCTGCTTTGCCAAGGATATATCTTTCTATTAATTTTATACCACTTTTAGTTCTGGCAGGGTGTCTACCCACCCTGGAAAACCTGGAATTATCAGGGAATTTTTTTATACCTGGAAAAACCTGGAAATGTCAGGGAATTTTTTCAAAGTCAGGTAATTTTTTTGAGCGTACTAATTTTTTATTAACAAATTAAATAACCAGGGTGGTGACTTAGCTGGGAAACCGAAAAGACCGCGAAATGACCGGGAATATAATTAAAAAGTTTACTTCAGATCGCAGTAAAATTCAAGTTTTCATTCTTTTAATAATTATCTATACCATGATTTATGCTATACAAATTGGGTTTGAAGTTTTAGACGTCTAGTCTGACGATTTTTTTTTACATTTTTTTGGAATACAAATATCAAAAAAAGTTTCCAATGTTCCTAAAATTCAAAATTTTTATTTATTAAATAGTAGAAAAATGATCCGGCTTTGCCTAGGAGTTTAAGAGATTTTATAAAATTAAAAGGAATTTCAAAGAGATTCTAAATGGATTATAAAAGATTTTAAGGGATTTTAAGCAATTTTAAGGGATTTCGAGTGATTTCATAAGATTTCAAAAATTATAAAAGGATTTCTGGAGATTTATAGTGATTTTAAGGAAGTTCAAAGGATAAAAATTTGTTTCTCTATTTTATTTCAAGATGTTTAGAATCAGTCATGAATTAAAATAAATCTTTGCGCTTTGCAGTAAATATAAATATGTTACTTTTAGATGGCCGGGAAAATTGAAAAACTGGACCGGGAAAAACCGGGAAATGACCGGAAATTTGAAATCGTTTGCCAAGTTACCACCCTGCAAATAGAAAAATAGAACTTTATTTCTCATTATGGACATGTTTTATTTTTGGCAGAACGGAGACGTCATTGGTTCCAAAATTTTCGTACTGCTGTTTGTTCTGATGGATTTGTACATATTTATTCGCTTTCATTTCCAGATGGACTGTAGAATTCAGAGAAGGACAAGAATCAGTAAGTAACTTAATTAAATATTTATTATTTTTTAAAAAGCTTGAATAAATTGTCGTGATACTATTGCAAAAGATTTTAAAAACTGCTCCATAATTTTATTCCTAGATATTACCAGTTTTCAAATCAAATCCTGTTGAAAAGCAAACTTAATTGGCAATATATGAAATTTAAGGTGGAACAGAGAAAGCGGTCACAAGTAAGGTTTTATTCTCTTTTATGATATTGCTTTAGATTTTCAATTATCTCTTATCTGATCAAATTCTTTAAAATGATTTTGTTTGTTTAGTATTCAAGATTTTTAATTAATTTCAAAATATAATATAAATTATATTATATAATTATATATAATATAAATTTGTTGAAATCCTGCAAAAAAAAATATTAAAATTCCTTAAAATTTCACTCAAAGCTTTTTGATATTTCTTTGAAATTTTTTTAGTCTTTAATTAAATTTTTTTAATTATAGACCGAATCCATTTCAAATCAGGCAGGTTCTACACTTGAAGTTGCAGAATCTATCTTATATAACTTTTTACCTAATTGAGATATTTCAGATTTCTTTCCAGATTCTGGTAGAGTTTATCGCCTTCTTTTGAAATCCGCGAGAAAATTTTTAAAATGTTCAAAATTAACAAAATGGCGGCGGTTTTTCTGAAAATACTAAAAGTCGATTTCCTCAAAAAACCCACACTTCAATTTTTTGCCAACTTTTTGTTGAATTTGTACTATCATGAGGAAAATACCTTGTGAGTTTTATGCGGGCTTTTCTGGTCAGGAGAATTTTTTTTTCATAAAATCTAATTCTCGCAGTTTTCTTGCAAACAGCAATAGATACAAAAAAATGTTAAGAAAATATTTTGTGCATTTAAGAGAGCTTTAAAAAAATTTCCTTTATTCATTTTTTATATCTTATACCATTTCCGATTAAAATAAAAAAATTCAATTTTCATAAACAAAAAAATTCGCTTGACCTCAAGAATGGTGAGGTTTTCCCTCTTTCGTAGAAATTGCCCATATGTTTCTAGTCCTTTAAACTATTTTTCAAATTTTATGCTCCTTTTCTACTTTTAGAGACTTTTTTTTACAAATTTTTGTTTATATAAATAAGATATTTTATAAGTTTTATGCAGGCTAAACCATTCTTGAGGTCAAGCGAATTTTTTTGTTTACGAAAATTGAATTTTTATATTTTAATCGGAAATGGTGTAAGATATCATAAATGAGTAAAGGAACTTTTTGTAAAACTCTCTTAACTGTACAAAATATTTTCTTAACATTTTTTCGTATCTATTGCTGTTTGCAAGAAAACTGTGAGAATTCGATTTTATGAGAAAAAAATTCTCCGGGCTACAAAAGTTATTTAGCCCGCATAAAACTCACAAGGTATTTTCCTCATGATAGTACAAATTGAACAAAACTAGCTGTGAAGTTGTAACAACTTTTGTGCTCATTCAATGAGCACTTTGTTTCCTGGAAGCAAATATGATTTGCTTCCTCATAGAGGAAGC
>JAUESH010014187.1:0-14272 GCA_032275165.1 Synergus magnus
ATATATTAGTCAATTTTACAATGTAAGTTAGCTTGAATATTATGTACATATTCGTTTAATTGTAATTTAATTATAATGTTTAAACAATTATTGTAGTTTTTAATTATATCAAATTTTGTTAAAAAATGAATAAATCTATTTTCATAGGTTTAAACAAAATCTCTCCTCTTTCACTCACCCTACTTTTTAGAAATTAAGCTTTATATTTTAAATTCACTTTTTATTTAAATTCTTAAATATTTAATTGTCAATTATATCAAGAAATCCTTTGCTATAAACCTCCATTTTCTAAAATTGCTCATCTCTCCATCTTGCATCATTTAGTAAATATACCTTATCTAAGCGAGTGACGTTACAGACCCATTCGCGAGTGGGGGTGTCATTCTTCCTTAGCAACCCTCAGCCATGTCTGGACACAGGCCCATAGTTGCCCTGAGGAGTGGGGGTAACACTTGTAGGCGAGGGGGATTGGCGCCATAGTGCGGTCCGGGGGTATCACAGCTCGAGGGGTGCGGGTGTATCAGACCCATAAGTGCTGCGAGGAGTGGGGTAGCACTCTTCCTTATAATCCCTCAGACACGTCTGTTTAGCGGCCCATAGTTGCCCTGAGGAGTGGGGGTACAGCTTGGGGGCTAGGGGACTGGCGCCATAGTGCGGTGCGGGGGGTAGAGGAGTGGGGGTGTCTTGCCGGCGGCCCATAGTTGCCCTTAACTACTTATGGTTAATGGGATTTGCACGACATGAAAACAATGTTTGGTATTCCTCTACTCTTCTTCACACTGTACAAAACGCTGCCCATAGGCCACAACAACAAAATGCGAACGCATTACACTAAACCTGTAGAACATCTAACATAACTCATACAAGATCTACAGAGAGCTACAGTTCTTACCATAATACATCAGCGTGGCACCAAAGAAATCCGCTGTTTCTGTCGCGATTTTTCCAAGGGAAAAACTTGTTAACAGGTTTTAATAGGGTAGACCGAGGCAGGTTGTCACACGGGCCACGTTGTCACATCGGCTTTATTTAAAAAAGTAATAACTAGAGCGCAGCACAAATCATACACAAAACGCGTCTGTGTATGCCAACTCTTTGTGTGTAAAAGTGTCGCGATTGCATCAGCTGTGCTGACGGAAAATCCAGTTGAGAATTTTTATGTGACAACCAGCCCCGGTCACGGGGTATGTTGTCACAAGTGACCTTTCGTTACTTATTATTTATTTATTTATTTTATATAATAAAATATTTCTGTGGACGATTTTACTTTTTAAATTGCAGCACACTATTGTATGTTAATATTTTACTTAAACAAAATTTGGGCAATACTTTTCATGCAATTAAATTTGAAGTGACAACCTGCCCCGTGACCGGGGTGGGTTGTCACAAGTGATCTTTCGTTATTTATTGT
The DNA here is from genome assembly GCA_032275165.1 of Synergus magnus. Taxonomy (NCBI): domain Eukaryota; kingdom Metazoa; phylum Arthropoda; class Insecta; order Hymenoptera; family Cynipidae; genus Synergus; species Synergus magnus. The sequence goes on from JAUESH010014187.1 coordinate 1,412, forward strand.
TAATCCATAACTATACCGTTACAATTACCTGAAATTCGATACTGTCCAATTGAAGCTGAGGGTTTATTTGAAACTTTGGCGTATCACAGACTTCTTAAATATCAAATGTAAAAAAAAGAAAAATCTTCGAATAAAATGTGTGACAACCTGCCCTGGTCTACCCTACAAAATTTTTCGCGATAAGGACGAAAAGTTGAACATTTTTGGACCCTGGGTCCTCAAGTCATTTTATCGGGGATCATATACTACGAAAAGGAATTAAAGGCGACTTTTGACGCTATAAAGACGAAAATCCTGTGTTTTGACTCTTGGTCATAAACACTTTTTACCAGGAGTCATGAACTACAAAATAAAAAAGGGCCAGAGTTTTGGGTATGACACATCAGCGCAGCGCCAAACAGTTTCAAAGTTTGTGGGTCGATTCTTCTAAACGGTATATATTACGACCTTTGACGCGATAGGGACGAAAAACTGTCCATTTTTTTACTTTTGACCATACACACTTTTTATCGGGGGGCCATGAACTACAAAATATCACAATTTCAGAAAAATCCATAGAGACTTTTTTTCCAAGTAATTGGTGCGGTGTCCTTTATGTAGATAGTACATTTTTCTGATAATTCGAGCGTATCTGTTTAACCTCTGGATGTATTCGTCATTAACTGATGACATTATTATTCCTATTTCATATTTTTAGTTATTTATAAAGGCGGGTTGCTAGGATACGACGCAACGGTAGTGAGAGAAAAAAAAATATTCTACCTAATCTTTCATGTAATTTACATGCCCTCTACACGGAAAAAAATTTGGTGCAGTTGCTGCCCTTACTGGTACAGTTGCTGCGTTAAACGGAGGAGAGTTGCGCGACTTTCATTTGGGCACGCTGCTCTCCCTCTGTGGGGCAGCAACTGCCCTTTTTGGTAGAGCAGTTGACTTTGTCGAGGGAGAGCTGCGCTCCTGCCAACAGAGGGACAGTAGTTACTCCACAAAAATACAGCTGCTAACCTAAAATAGCGCTGCAGTCGCCTTTTATTGTGGTGCCGCAGCAGCAGTAGAGGTAGTGCAGCAACTCTACCAAATTTTTTTCCGTGTAGGAAACATAAATTTTAAAAGAAACTAGAGAAAATTAGAAGCTTAAGTCTTTGTCATTTATGATAAATATGAATGCAATTTTGTCTATGATATTTGTAAAAAATGTAAACCCTGCATGTACTCATATATTCAGTATTGGGACAATTGTGCCCATTGGGATAGTACAATATTTTTCTCTAAATATAGCTTATGTTTTGGAAAAGATAATACATATACTCAACCCTGGATTTATTTCCCATTTTGAGTATCCCTTTAATCCGATGTGACGTGGCCTTTTTTTTTAATTGATAAAATTAGGTCTCTTTTGGGCCACGCACAAAGCAAATAGGATCAATAAAATAACAAAATTTACACAAAACGCAAAAATATTGGGCGCCAGTCCTTTCTAGGACAACTACAAAAATATGTTGAATATGACTAAAGTACTAAAAATTCAGCAGAAAACCAAATAACGGAAAATAAATCCAACAAGGCATGGATTCATATTTTCCCAAACCAAACAATCAAAATCAATCGAAATCAAATAGAAAATAAGCCTCACTGACTATTGGTCCTTCCTCGGGACAGATGTTAACAATAGTTCAGGATTTTCTAGTCATACTCAACATATAACTCAACAAAATAAATCAAAATTAAGGCTAGATAACGGTAGAGAGGGGTGGGACGTTAATTAATAAAGCTCATCTATTTAAAATATTAAAACCGTAGTTTATTTAAAAGTCAAATAAAATAACGAAAAAAAAGACTAGTAAAAAGATAAAATTCGACAAAGCAACAAAATAAAATATAAAAAAAGGAGTTTAACAAAATAGTAACCAAAAAGAAATAAATAACGATCAAAGATCAACAAAATCAACAAATCAAATTATAAAATCTAATAAAACCAATAATAGAAAGATCAATAAGCATTATAGATCAGGGAGGATCTTCAAAACATAATGGGGGACTTAAAATTAAGCATGAAACAATTTTTATAGGTTAGGGATCCTTAGAATGTGGGAATTTGCATTGTTAGGGCCTATAATATCATAAATATAATTCTCAGGGCCAATATATAGTTTTGGGGAAATTCAAAATTATTAAATAGGGATCATTAAATTAAAGTTATTAAAAAGGGAGACAAATAAGGGATCTTCAGGAGCATTTTATGGCTCGGCACTCCGAAATATTCTAAGAGAATTACAGACAAGACATATTCAAAATAATGGGTCGACAATAAATAGATAAAATCAGAATAAAGAAGCGATTCAGCCAAGGAGTGTCCAATAAACAAGATAATTACGATGAAAACTTGTCTGAATCGTGAAAGACAAAACTCTCACCTTTACACCGAATCGGAACAGCAAAGTAGAACTCAGGTGAATATTTCAGAACACAATTAAGAATTAGTTTGAGAATGAAACTATTTTTCTAGCCAAACCGACACTTTCAATTTACAGAAGTAGAATGAACGAGCCGAGAGAATTGAGTGACTAGCAGAGCGTCGCTTTTCGATAAATTAGAAAAGGGGGGTAAATCTGACTGCGCGTGAACCGTAGATTGGTTTCTAATGAGGATAAGAGAGAGATCGCTGATAAAGACTGTTGTCCATTGGTCTTCCCTATCGTCGTTCCTTTTCTTCAGAAGTCATTCTCTTTCCCTCGTTGAACCAAGCCGTTTCCGCAGAGGAGAAATTCTCTCCTCTCTGTACAAAAGAAGGGATGTTTCGTGGCATACGGAACAAGACCTGACGAAGGTGGCTGAAGCGCTGATCCCTGATTGGAGAACGGAAGTCCTTGCTTCAAACCGCAGATGTAGGGTGGACTCCAGGGTGCTCCAACATAAAAACAAAAAGGCACACACGGCCAGAAATTCTCTTTTTACCTTTTCAGGAATAAATAAGCCCAAACAAATTCAAACAACGCAAACCTACCGACCTATTAGCAACAGGGGTAGTACTGTTAACCTTCCTCACTGGAACAAGCCTAAGATCTTGGAAGGTCAACCAAAAGAGGTAACAAGATGCGTAGAATCAGCGGAAACCAGAGTATTCGAGATGAAGGTCACCAGACAGTAGAAGTCTCGCCAGAATGGAGGTGACGATAGATTCTAATCGACGACTCAATGGAGGGTGGTCCTTGCGGATCTCTACTCTTAATCCTCATAGATTAAGAGGCTCGCAGTAGTTTACATAAGAGGGGGATGGAATAAGAAAAATATACATTAATGAAAATACGTAAATCTAAGAGTTGACAAGAGACAAGGAGTGCCGATTTTATTGAGACCGTCGGTCTCTACTAAAAACATTTGAATTGGGAGGCTTAATTCTGATTTTGTGATGTGTAGAAAATCTACCACATCACACCGATTAGAACTAAAGAAAGGGTCTTCAAAACGTAAACAAGTTGCGCTACCGACAATAGATTCGCGGAGTACGCAGAGGAGCTGATTTCTCTCGAAATCACGGTCCCTTTCATCTAAATATGTGAACGACGCAAATATTAAGAACGTAATAAATCCAGGGGAATCGTATCCCTTAATGGTCACCATGGATCAATTCGACCCGGAAAAACTTTCAAATGATATTTACGAGCATTAGGCATTTGAAAATGAAACAAGTTTCGCCATCAGTTGGTGGTTTGATGTATCTGGTTAATGACTGCATACTTGCCCTGGCTCCCAAAGGCGTCAGTGTGCTGTAATTGCGTTGATTTAGTTATTTCAAGCCCCAAATTCTCACCTTCAATCTTCAGAATAAGTATAATTTTTGAAAGACCTCATACCAAGCTGTTAATTTTCTTACACGCTAAATTTTTATGAAAAAAAAAATTGACGGAGTTATTCATATTTAAGTGAAAAAGTACGTTTTAAAATTTTTTTTTGTGCAGTTTTTATCAATACTTAGAATTTAAAATTTCATGGACATTACATTTAGAGTGCATTTTTGGGTGTCCAAATAATGCCTCTGAATTTTTCTCCTCTCAAAACAATGATTTATTTTCACTCAGTACTGCTTCGAAGATCGTCCAGATCAAATTGACCCATAGTGACCATTACATAATTCCTATGAAGTGTGACCATTAAGGGGTATTCAGGTTTGAGTGTATAATATTGTAATAAACCCTAATCAAAAATATTGATCCATTTTTTTAAGTAAACTTAATAAATCGAATTGTGAGGTTAGAACTTTGGACCAACACCCTTAATCAACACCACAAAGAGAATGGAAATAAAGTTATAAGAAAATTTTACGAAAAGTGAATTTAAAAAAAAGTTCATAAATGTATTAACTAGGGAATTGGCGTGCGCAGTATATATAGGACAGGCATCTTTTAAATACAAAAATCTTTCTTTATTGTTTTTAATTGCAGTAGTTAAACATTGTTGTTATTTTTCTTATCTTCTGTTTTTTCTATCTTCTGTCTCTCTTAAAATCATCAAGGATTATGACAATTCGATAAGTACTTGCTGACAATATTTTTTTTAAATGCTGGAAATGTTCCGTTTCTTAAGTTGCTGCGAATCGCTTCAAAAAACTCCATATAATGGTGTGTGTTGTGTCTGAAATTGAAAAGCACCCAAGAAAAATTAAACGGCGTTTAGGGGAACTAAACTATTATTAAATGTAATTATGAAAATACTCACATCATTAAAAGTATTAGAGCGAGTAATTCTTTGGTTTGACACAAGTGATGAATATATGCTTTCGCGTGATGTTTGCAGGTTGTGCAGGTACAGTCAGCACTGATTGGAGAAAAATCATCGGCATACCTAAATTGGTTTATATATGTAGAATTTATGTAAGATTATTTAGTAGAATTTAAGTTCTTCAATATATAAAAATATGGGTCGCTACAGCAGACTTGTGTCAAAATTCTAGATGATTTTCAGCTTTTAAGGTGAATTAAAAAACAAAATTCAGGTCAATTCAAATCAAGTTTAAAACATCGTACATTTTCAATTTAAATCCCTAAAAATCTTAGTACTACTAATTGAAAAAATGCTCAAAAATATGTACAAAATTAAAAATTGAAACATTTCTTGGGATTGCGCAAATATATTGCAACTTTTCTTTGATGAGCTGAATATTGTACTTAAATTTTGAAGTTTCCCGTGTCATTTTATGGTGTGGTGGCGCTCTACTGGAGCTACTAGATTGAGCTACTACATTTGATTTGTCATTAGGTTGTACATAACGTAGTAAAGAAAGTGTTTGACAATGTCGCTGAGTAAGAAACATTTTCGTCATTGTCTTTTTTTTATGAATTTCAACAAAGAAAAATAGCGAAAGATGCATTTGAATCGTTGAGTAAAGTTTTTGGTGATGAGATAGTAACGTTACCAGATGGTACAAACGGTTGAAATTCATAAAGAAGGCAATGACAAAAATGTTTTTTACTCAGCGACATTGTCAAACTCTTTCTTTTCTACATTGTGTACAATCGAATGTCAAATCAGATGTTAATTCTAGTAGCGCGAGTATAGCGTCACCACACCACAAAAGGACCAGGGAAAATTCAAAGTTTAAGAGTACAGTATTCAGCTCATCGAAGGAAAGTTGCATTATTTTTGCACAGACCCAATAAAATTAAACAGTTTTCAATCGAAAGACTATAAACTGTTTTTTTTTTTATTTTAAAAGGTTCGAAATCCCGCGAGTATGTAATAATAAAGGTACCAAATGGCAAGTAACATACACCTTAATAATTTATTTATTCTAAAAAAGTTAATTAATTCTCCAATCATTGTCGGCAGATTACAAACGTACAATAAACGTCTGTTTTAAGTTTCTTGATTTCGATAAACAAAAAAATACTATATCTGTGAGTCTTTATATATACCTTTATTTATACCTTATTTATTCTTTATTTGTTCAGAGTGAAAGAATATCGTATTTTTTTAATTTCTGAATTTATTCAAACAACAAACGTTTGCAATAAATCGTATACTTAGATATCAATTGCGAAATCCTTGAACAGTTCTTTTTTTCAAATCCAATTCCTTTTTTAAAAATAAATTTTGAAATGGTTTTGTTCGGATTATAAAATCAGGCTTCGTAGAAAATTCTGTGGGCGCTATCGTCACACGAGATTGAACAACTATTTACTTTTATATAAAAAAATGGATGTTCAACTAAATATTTAAATTTTCAAACAGAAAATATACTTTCAACTAATTCAGTTCATATTTATGTAAAAAAAAATGAAAAGAAAGTAGAAGGGATATTTTTTTTGAAAACTGTGGAAAAATGAAGAATTCTTGAAAGAAGGGAAAAACATAGGATAGGGGAAAGCTGCGAAGTCTGCGAATATTTAATTACCGTTTTTCGTTCAGTGATATTTCGGGCTGCGTGATATTATTCTGTGTCGAGTTGTAGTTACACATAAAAGTGAAAGCTCTTGCCTGCTCTGTGATTATATAAGCATACGAGGAATCAAACACATCCACTCCTAATTCAATCAATTCTAATACTGTTACTGGATTCCAGCTTCCCATTGACACTCGCAATTTCTCTCTAGGTAACAAATTCTGAAAATCAATTAAAGGAAACAGTTTTATATTTTTATATCGCACCCATATAAACCAGTTTGATTTATTATTCTAATTTTTTTACTTTCTAAGATTCAATATTTTAACTGAAATTTAGATCATAAATACTAGGGTGCCCAATCAAATCCGGATTTTTGGATTTTATAAAATAGAATTTTGGAAAAATTTGTAGGTTAGTGAAAACATTTTTATAGTGCCAGCATGACTTTAAATTTTTGAAATTTTCATTTCGATTAATTTCATTTCGAGTAATTTTGATTGTACTTTCTCCGGCACTTGACGATCCGTATTCGGGATGAGAGGAATCAAGGGGCAAGGAGAAAGGCGCCTCTCCCTGCCTCTCAGACCGGCCATTCACGTATCGCCTCCGTATACCTGCTTAGAAGTGAGGATCAATCCCTGTGGAGGCAGCTGGCAGTCCCCCACAGTCCTCCGAAACTGTCTTACTACTACTACTACTACTACTACTACTATCATTACTTAGAACAATTCTTCTTTCTCACTTCTCATGATATCAAAGTGGTTCAATGAAAAGAAAGCAATTTTTTAAACAGGCCAGTTTTAAGCTCGTGTAGCATCAGCTGTCAGTCTTAAGCCTGGAAGAATCCAAATGAAAAAATTATACATAAAATATACATAACTTTTTTTTCCTATATATATATTATATATATATAAAAATATGTTTAAGGCTGATGGAATTTGAAAGCCATCAGTGCAGAAAAACTCTAATTCTGTCAACTTTTCAGTAGGATTTGGTATTGGGGTTTTGGAAGGAAAAAAGGGCCAGTTGATAGGTTTTTGGCAGTACACAGAGGGAAGAACCGGTGTAGAACCATAGGAGACTCACTAATTCCCCGAGAAAAACAATATTTTAGGCGACAAAGATTAATATAAATGCGCCGATAATGGCGGAGTATAATGACACTTTGTAGTTGATTAAAGATTCTTTCACACTTTACAAGGTAACCAAGGCAAGTATACGCTTGCAGCGCTGGCGTGTTTAAAACATTGCTCTTTTTTTAATGAGCCGTTTTGACACCTTGAGAAGTGTGCAAGAAAAATTGTTCTAAGTAGTGATAGTAGTAGTAGTAAGACAGATGCGGAGGAATATAATACGCTGATGGTGGGGGACTGCTAGCCGTCTCCACAGGCGGCCGGCAGTCCTAAGTAGGTATATGAAGGCTAGTCGTGAATAGCCGAAAATATTATATGAAAACTATGATAACTTATTATTTTATCTAATTAACTGAAAATCACTTTCCAATCAATAAATAATATAATCGCTAAGTTTTACATTATTAAAGATTAAAAAAAAACGTAATTTGAGCAAAAATCGATGGGTTCTACGAAGAATGTGCTATCGTTTCGTTTCCCATACAAAAGAGTCTATCTCGCGTTTTGGGTAAGGACTACGCTATCGTTTTATTCACAATGAGAACTAAGCTAACTTCAATGTTTAACATATGAAGTTAGCGTAGTTCTCATCGTGAACAAAACGATAGCATAGTCCTTACCCAAAATGCGTTGATAGACTCTTTTGTACGGGAAACGAAACGATAGCACATTCTTCGTAGAACCCATCGAAATAATCTCCTTTTACATTTTCAGCATGTAAAACCTATATATTTTATAAAATGACTTTTTCAATTTACGTTATTTTTCCGATTGCTGGGCACCCAAATTACTACTTACAATAGTGTGTTGCACAATCTGTTTTATTTCTTGGAAATTGATATTCGCAACTTCGGTGCCGTTTCTGTGCAATCCATCGATGACAAAACCAAGCAAAGGTTTTTCCCTTAAATATTCTATTGATGTTTCTCTCGCATCGATATCGTAACCGCCTTCGACTGCTCCTAGAATTCCAGTTGACTTTAATATTTCTGAAGAATTATGTCTACTTAAACACGTTTCCAGACAGATTCTACTACGATACACAGCCTTTTTTGCTCGCTTTGATGTGCTTTTCAGGTCAGTGTCTCCATCACACAAAGCAAGATAGATATCTGGTTTTATTGTTTCAACTAAGTCCATATAACGTTCTGAACTTAGGGTGTGCCTTCCTTGTCGGGACCAAACTGCGATTGAATCGTTGCTTTGAAAACCTGGATTGGTAGTCACGGCTGGATCTTGTACAGTAAGAAATGTAAGGTGTTCCTGTGAATTTGGATAATATCATTATTTTACAACCCTGGCAACTATTCGAATCAATCCGGATGAGCATAATCACACCGTAAAATTTATTTAAAATTTTACAGCTTACAAAGTTTAATATTTTTCAAATTTCATTTAAAACCTTTATTTTATTTTGCAATTTCGGAAGCTACGCGGTATTTCGAGACTTGGCCAAATAATTTAGACCCTTAATTATAAGAACTAATTCCCTTTATATTTTGTCTCTTTTATGTAATTTCATCCTCGACTCCAAAATCATCGTTCGATTATGGAAAAGAAGACTTCAAGCTTTTATTTGGAAGCATTTGAGACGAAAATACTACTTCCTGAGTTTATGACCAATTTGAATATTCCCGCATTTTTGCTATTTTGATGAGACGAACTGATGATAAGGAAGATTTATTTTGATCACATCCCATGAGTCATTGGACAATTTTTAGAAGGCCCTTGTACATTAATATATTTAGTACAACAGACTCATTCAGTTGGCGTGAAATCTAGAATTGCCATATCGTGTAAGATTCTTCATATATTCAAGATATTATGTATTATAAGGACAGATGCAATATTAAACTAGGCGAAGGGAGGTCGGTTTTGTTGATTTTATCAGGGTGGTAAGGCCTGACTTTATTTTTGTTGTAAGGACGTTTTCATTAGATTAACTCGGATTCAATCGAATTCAAAGTTCGGATTGATTCAGATTAGCCACGAATTCATTCTGTTTAAAAAATAATATTCGGACGACCATCGGATTAATTCCGATTGAAAGTTCGAATTGATACAAATTGATGCGGATAAAAAAAATTTCGTATGAGCATCGGTTTTATTCCGATTAAAAGTTTGGATTGATACAGATTAAAATAAATTTGAATTCATTCAAATTGAAAGTTTGGATTGAGTTAGATTGAAAAGTTTGGACTAAGCTTTCGCCACGGACCATATAGTATTTATTAATTTTTCTTTTCTTATTTTCGAAGTGGTACTATTATTACCTGCATATTAACAAATTCAGTAAAAGAGTTGAATTGCTTAACTACATCAGCCATAGCGATTAATGAAGGCACTGAGATCGATAAAAGCTGCTGTTTCGTCGTTAACATTTTCAAGACATCCTTCGTCAAGTGAGGTACACTTCCTCTCTGCAAAAAATTAATATAAAAAATATTGATTAAGAGTTTTGGATTCAATATCTAATCTTAGAATTCGATTTCTTCATTTTATTTTAACAAATACTATTTAGATGGAAATTAAATTAAATATTGTTTAGCTCTGTAACAACACTCACTTGTGAAACAGAAGTGTGCGTATAGAGCAAAAAAACTGTCTACTTTCAATACCTTTTGTGTAAAATGAAACGACCACAGTTTGGGGTTACATTTCCATCTTTTTTTTTTTTTACGTAAAAAATATTTAAATAAGCAAATTTCGCTCTATGCAGAAAATTCTTTTTGAAATATCAGTACTGCTACAGAACGAGAAAATATCTAATGATAATTTTGGTGGAGTAAAATGAGGAGATCGAGTTTAGAGGTTAGAACTTGCACCAAACATCATTCACCCTATAGTGGCCACTGTTGTAACAGGAGGAAAGAGTTACGCTCAGGTGTTGGGTCAAATTCGAGAAAAGATGAAGGACCGTCCACAATAGGATTTTTCTTAGGTCGATTATGTAGCTACATAACGACACAATGACACACACGACGTACATTCATGCGCGCGCATCGTATAGCCAACTGTCGAATATTCATTTCATTCCAGGATCCGTGTTCCGTCGTTCTATCGTTTTAGCAACTCGGTGAGATCGGGTTTCTTAAATTCGAAAGATTGAAATTATGTGCGCCATGTGCTGTGTTGTGTTGTTTTGAAGTGTCATGAGTGTTATTCATTTTTGAGTGATCGTTCTAAATCAATCCGATGATGAATCTGTACATTATCCGTATTCTGATAAACGTACAGATTTTATATGTCATTCGGTTGTATTTACGATATTTATGGTTATGTGAATGTCGAAATCGTGGTGGTTTACGTCGATGGTGGATGAAACCTCATATCAGGGATCATATGCGAGACTTATTTCATGGATACACGACATTATGTAACTATTTCTCTTAATATGATCATGAGGAATTTCACCACATGACTTGAATGAGACCTGACGATTTTGAAAGGCTTCATGACATCGTAGGACCTCGACTTCAAAAAGTCAGTTTCAGACGACCATTGCCTTCTCGACTTCGCTTAACTTTGACGCTAAAGTTTGCACAGATTTATTTAATTATTATTTTTTTTACTACTATTTTTACTATTATTTAATTATTAAATATGAAATTGACTGATACTTCATTTCGATTATTTACAGTTTTTCTCAAACGGTGACAGCATAAGAACTACGGAAAAATTTTTTCATAACATAAAAATTGAAAATTCGACTTTCGATGCCTTCACAGCGGGGCGAAAGTAAGAGTTTCAACCCTAGGGTTGAAAGTAAAAAACAATTGATAGTTGTAGGTAGAGAAGGCATCGAATGTCGAATTCTCAATTGATGTTATGAAAAACAATATACGTGACATGGGGAGAGGCGGCAATTTCACTCATGAAATTGTCGCATTTCTCCCCTTGTTACGTAAATTACTATTTCGAGTGGGTCGATTGACCACATTCGAAATTATCCACGAAGTTTCTGTGATCTTGCGGGAGGAGTTGTCACCATGGTTTTTGAGGAAAAGAACTCAACGTGACTAGAGGATCATCGCTGGAGGTTTTAGAACAAAGTGGGATATCCCAAATTGCATGCGATCCTTACTATCGCTTCACGTGGGTCGACATTGTAAACTATAGTAAGTAAAGAAATATTTCACTGGATAACAATGGTGATAATAGTTTTTTCATTTTTGGCATCATCATACTTTATTGTGTTTACTTTGCCTCTTTCAGAGTCCGTAAGTGATCTCTCTGCTTTCGGGAATACAGATTTTTATCAAGCGTTGGAATCTAACGAAGCCGATCTTCCGCCAAACTCACGCCTACCTCGTTCGAACATCATGATACCTCATTTTTTTATTGGAGATGAAATTTTTACTCTGCAATCATACATGATGGTACTGTATGCAAGGCGGCGTCCCCTTACAAGAAGACAAAATAATTATAATTATAGGTACGTGTATTGGTAGACAATACAGCATGTATCCTGCATTGAGCAGGAATTGGAACATCCTACATTCATTCATTTTTATATTTAAGAATTTCCAGAGGTCGAAATTGCATTGAAGATGCCTTCGGTATCATAACATCTACGTGGCAAGTTCTGAAAAATAAACTGCGGTTCAAACTAGAAACGTCAATAGCCATTGTTCAGGCAATAGCGTGTCTTCGCAACTTCGTCTTGTCCAATAAATTAGCTCGACATGAAGAACTGGGAGCCAATATTCCTTGAAATACTTCTTTCGCATAAACGATAATCTAGTAAGAATTTGTAAGCGCACATTTCTTGATACTTTAGAGATTAGTCATACTTGGGTTAACACAGCAATGAAAAAGCTTGAAGAAGACGGAAACATTTCTCCTGATAATCGGGGAAAATTTTAGGAAAACAGACCCAAAATTCCTGATGATATAAAAAATAGAGTCAGGGAACACATTAACTTATTTCCGAAGATACCAGCTCACTATACTAGAAAATACTCCAACAGAGAATATTTGGAAGAAGGGCTTTCTATTAGAAAAATGCATTCTTTGTATATTGAATGAGCGAAGATTAAGAACTTTCAAGTTGCCACAGAACGACAGTGCAGAGACATTTCTAATAGAGAATATAACTTAAGCTTTCACTGGTCAAAAAAAGATCGATGCGATAAATGCATGACTTGGGAAAATAGTGGTGAAGAAGAAAAAGAAACTTTGCGAGAAAATTATGAAAAGTATATAAAAAATAAAGATACGGTTAGACATTTAAAAGATACTGCGAAGGAAGAAGCTAAGAAAGATAAAGAAAGGACCTAGCTGAATAAGCATGGGAAAAGTGCCCCTGAAAGCTTTGGGCTCCATATTTCAAGGGTGAGTGGCTCT
>JAUESH010014233.1:0-14258 GCA_032275165.1 Synergus magnus
AAAAAAGTTATTTTTGAGTTAATAATCAATCGTTAAAATTATAATTAAGACTTGCCTATACTTCGGGTCATAAAGAATAGCATTTAATGCTTCGTCTAAAGATTTTTCAGATATATTGCGGTAGTCCATTTTTAACATCATATTTTTTTTTGTTAAAATATTTACATTTAAGAACTGGTCAGAAAATAAGGGAAATCCAATCATGGGTACACCATGATAAAGTGCCTCTTCAATACTGTTTAATCCACCATGTGTTATAAAAAGTCGTGTATTATTATGACCTTGAATAAAAAAAGTTTTAATTCATTCGAGAATAAAAACAATTACATGTCCTAGCACTCTTTATAGTATGAATAGCGCTTCAAAGTGACCTTTAAAGTGCTAAAAAAGTGTACAAATCATAAAAGAAAAATGTTGCTAATTATTCTCATTTTTACAAGAAAGTATAATAAATTTGAATTTCTTACTCAAAACAGGAATCTGCGGAATCCAGGACGAAGTCAATACATTTTTTGGTAAACCTGGTGGAAGTTTATCTTCATTGGCAATTTTCATAAGCACCCTTACTGGTGCTATTTTTGCAAAGGAAGCATAAATATTTAATAATGTTTCTTTTGGAAGAGTTTCTATGAGCACCATCGAACCGAGAGTAAAATAAATGACTCCATTCTCACTTTCATCCATCCAAGTCCTTAGTTCCTAGAATTATATCAGAAGAATATTGTATAAAATGTTGAACTTTCTAATTAAAAATTAGGGACAAATAATAATTACAGGAGTAAATTTCGCTTCATCTCCTTCAATATGTATTCCACCGATTTCAACGAGGGCTGGAGTCGTTGGTCTAACACCATATATACTATGATGAGAGTTAACAAATATTAAAGCCACACTTTTCTCAACTTCCCTTATGCTTGGAATATCTGGACTTAAATATTTTCTCATAATTTCGGTTTGTGCTTTCTCTGTATACCAGAAAAACCTATTTTTGTCATAATTATGTGACAATGTACTTTGTAATCTATCCCAAAATGTCGAAATATCTTCCTTCCCCAAGAGTAAATTAAGAGCAAAAGCTGTAGATGGTGGATTTCCAATAGTCACCCCAGTCCATGGAAATTCCAACGTAGTAGAAATACCTATTACAGGAACTTTTAGTACGTAACCCAATCCAAAGTAACAATTCGCTGCACAAGCCTGTTAAAATATTATTATATTTTTCTAGTAAAACAGAAATTTGTTGAGATAATTACAATGATTACGAATTAATAATGAAGATACCTCTGTAATTACTAAATCGTAAGGAGGATCGTTTGGTGGTTTCCTAATTAGCTTTTGCATTTCATCCAAAGACATCAATTTGCAAGCAACATTGCTACCAAAATGAACCATTGCTTTGATCAAATTCCCATCTGTAAACTGAGAGATCTTTTCCATTGTCACATTATTCACGAATTGTTCTGTTGTCCCAGCCAAATCAATAATTGTGCGATAATTTTTCAGCGGATTTTTTAATTTAAATTGCGTAATAACGTCCACTTGATGTCCTCGTCTTGCCAAACTTTTCATAACACTTTCGAACATGTAATTGTGGCTTTTTACACTGAGTGGAAAGACGCCGAGTATTCTATAGGCATCACTTTCCAAACTAACGAAGTATATTATAAATAAATTTAGCAATAAATTTTGAGGAAGAATCATTTTCTTAACAGCTTCGAATGTCAATTTACTAGAAAACTTTAAGAAATTTGTATATGAATCGAAAGAAATTATTAAATATTAAATATTTATGGGCTGGAAATCAGTAGCGTCCGCCTTTTATGTGTGCGGAAAGATACCGATGGATGACTTGCTGATATAACAAATGATACATTCTCGATATTGAGAAAATGTTATTAGCATCTCCTATGAGTCTGATATTCATCTTACGTCAATCTCTACATTATTTTAAAGTGGGATTCCACTCTATCGAATCATAAAATCATTAGAGTAAAACGTCTTTCTCGGAAAAGTACGAGAAAAATAAATAAAAACAAATCCATGATTTCAAATCCTTGAATAAAATTCCTTTAATCGACATTTCTTCTAGATATCAGTGAATCAACATTACTTTATTATAAAATTGTTACTAATACACTTTGTAAGGAAATGTTTTTAATAAGATTAATATTTACTATGAAAATTTGGTGAAGTATTTTCCAAATTTTCCAAAAATTATCCAGTCATGATTGTTTCATTTCAAAAAATCTATTAGACTGAGAAAAGTAAGACAAATTTTAAAACAACTTATCACCTAAAAGACAACTTGAAATATCGACTATCAAATATCAAATATCATTTAAAAAATTGTTAGTATTTTATTATTTTATTTTGCAGAACCCTATTGCCCTAGAATATTTGATGGATGGTCCTGTTGGCCTGCAACTCCTGCAGGAAAAACAGCCTACACAAACTGCCCTGATTTTATCACTGGATTTGATCCGTCATGTAAGTCATGTCATTGTAGAAATGATTAAATATTGCCCGTCATTCTTTATGATAAGATTAGGAAATACTTGATTTTAAAAAGAATCTGTTTTAGGGAATTTTAAACACAAACACCTCTTTTATATAAAACAACTTTTTAATTTTTTTTTGCTATACAAATGTATCAATTCCCAATAAAATAAGTCAATACCCCATTAAAAAATGTCTAACAATTAATTACATTATAATAAGAAAAGATTTCCATCTTTAAAGTTTATTCTGAAGTTTTCTCCGAGTAAATCGTTCTTCATAATTTGGACACGTCTCCATTTGAATATTTTCGTTTATATTCATGTATCGAAATTTGATTTTATTATCTACAGACTCCCAAATCACAGGAATTAATTCTGACTTACTAGGTGTTGGATTTCTAAAAAAAAAATTTAAGAATTTAGATTACTTGATTAATACAGATGAAAATTAATGTATTTTGTAAGGGACGACTGAAAATTTCCGAAAAATAAAATTCTCGACACTGTAAAATTTCCGAATAAATAATTACCGAAAAATAAAATTCCCGGCATTATAAAATTGCCGACAATATAAAATTCCCGAGACTTAAAAATTCCCGACACTAGAAAATTCCCGACATTGGAAAATTCCCGACCGAAAATTGACTACAATATAAAAGTCCCGACACTTCAAAATTCCCGATAGTGGAAAATTCCCCAAAAAAATTATTTTAATAAATAAATAAATAATTTAAATAATAATTTTAAAAAATTTAATTATTCTGTATTTTAAAAATATTTTTCAAACATTTTTAGATGTCTTTTCGGGAATTTTCCATTGTCAGGAATTATTGTTCGGGAATAAATTTATATGTCGGGAATTTTATTTTCAAAAATTGATATTATTACCCTGTTTTGGCAAAATCAGTCCACATTTTTGTAAATCTTTCCATTATTTTTCTTTGAGATGCATTTGTTGTCGGTGATTCTAAGCCCAACATGTCCAACATAGCAATGTGGAATAAGTATGGAATTTCATCAAAATGACATGTGCCTGAGAAAATATTTTTCATTAATTTAATTAAAAAATATAATATAAGAATCATTTCAATAGCCTATATTGGTTCAAAATTCAATTGTATTACCTGGTACATCAACGTTCATAACTTTCTTCATAAAGGAAGTACCAGAATCGTAAGAAAATTTATACATGTAAGTGTGACTTTTTGGACGCGCTTGAATTTTTACAACCTCATTAATT
This sequence comes from Synergus magnus, assembly GCA_032275165.1. Taxonomy (NCBI): domain Eukaryota; kingdom Metazoa; phylum Arthropoda; class Insecta; order Hymenoptera; family Cynipidae; genus Synergus; species Synergus magnus. Next base: position 3,739 of record JAUESH010014233.1, read on the forward strand.
CCACACACGAAGTGTACGTCACTATTTAAATCAGCATAAGCCTCAGCTGTTTCGGAACTTATGGGACCATCGCCAAAGTATAAGAATCTCAAATTTCCCGGTGATATATTCTTTTTCCTTAACCACTTAGCAAAATTTGGATGTAAGTGCTCAGCGAAATTTAAATGATACACTTGGAAAATCTCTTCCTTCATACCTATTACATGAAAAATATATTTAAAATGTATAATTGCATTGCCGTTTGAATATTTTTAAAATATTAAGTTTTTTTTACCCGCAAGGAACATAAGACCTTCTCGAGAATTATGCCCAACAAGAAATGGAACCTTAACTTCAGTAAGGTTATCAATTGTTAGTGGATGTGTTAAAAAGGGAGTTTTCGATTTACTATCCACTGAAGGTCCACTTGTAAATTGAAATTTAAGTCTCTCCTAAACATTAGAATATAAATTGAATTCTATAGATCATTCTAGACAAGTCCTCAATATAAAATACCATTTTTTTCTCAATTCAGTTTTCATAAATTATGTACCGCTTTCGTGATAAGTTTTTGTTGTGTCTCAACTAATTTTATAGAATCAACAGTCCTCAAAAATTCTACAGTCTTTAATGGATCGGTTGAATCATATCCTAATAAGGATGCTAATTTAAAAGCATATTTGCTTGGATTTTCAGAAGCATGTGCCCATGGATTTATGGCTACGCCACTTTGGGCAATGGCTTTATGAAATAAGCCTGAAAAAATAATAAAATCGATAAAAAAAATTATTATTTGAAGATAAAAATCAGGGTTTCTACTAAATTAATATCTTAAGGATTCTCAGAAAATTTCAAGACATTTTAGTGATTTTTAAGAATTGCAAGCGATTTAAACTGATTTAAAAAGATTTAAAGGATTATAAAAAATTTTAAGAAATTTCGAAGAGACTTTAAAGGATTTCAAGAAATTTTGAGTCATTTTAGGAAATCTCAAGAGATTTTTAATAATTTTAAAAAATTTGAAGGAATTTTAAAAGAATGTAGAAGAATTGAACGATTTTCAAGAATTTTCACAAGATTTCAAGAGATTTCAAGTGATTTTAAGGAATTTCAAAGGATTTAAAAAAAAAAATCAAAACATTTTCAGGATTTTCATAAGATTTCAAAAAATTTTTATGGATTTTTTAAGAGATTGTAAATTATTTTAAAAAACTTCAAATGATTTCAAGAGATTTTACGTGATTTTAAGGAATTACTAGGGATTTGATGGGATTTTAAAGTTTCTTTTTAAAAGATTTGAAAATGATACAAAAGATTTCACGAGATTTAACAAAAGTTGCAAGTGTCAAAAATATTTTAATTCATTATCCGGAAAAGAGTTTTTTCAAACTGGAAATGCACTTCCGGCATCAAAATTAAACTCAAGGACAATTCCCGGATTTTCTTAAATTCCCGAACAGTAGACACCCTGAAAATAATTATTAAAATCTTATTAACGTTTTTCATTTGAACGTTTCTTAATACCTTCGGCTAGAGGTGATTGTGTTAAATAATGAACTGAAGCTCCCCCAGCACTTTCGCCAAATATAGTTACATTATTTGGATCTCCACCAAAATTCAAAATATTTTCTCTCACCCATTTTAAGGCCAGAACTTGATCCTTTAATCCCTGATTTCCTGGAGCTGTTTCAAGGCCTAGATTAAGGAAGCCTACAAATGCAATTATTTATAAAAGAAGAGTTTAAAAAAGATGAAACCATACTTTAATAATGAAAGTTTATAAAAATGAATGATTAAAATATAATGTTGAAAATGACCTGGGTAGGGACTCTGAGTTAGTTTCACGCTATATACCGCGTCGGGCCTCTCTCTTTATCTCGTGAGTTAACAAAAGAGAGCCGATCACATAAATTCTAACTCAGAGTCCCTACCCAGGATAATTATTGAAAATTGAAGTTGTACCTAAAACATCGATTCTATAATTTATTGTGACAAGAACCACGTCTTTTTTTATGAGAAAGTCAGGTCCGTATAAATCATCATTGCCGGAACCGAATATAAAGCCTCCACCATGAATCCACACCATCACTGGAAATGGAATTGCAGGTTCAGGAGACCTTGTATAAACATTGAGATAGAGACAATCATCACTTCCAGCAACACAGTTGGATATTCTATCGAATTGAGTACAAACGTCTCCATGTTCAATTGCATCCCTTTCGTTTTCCCATTTCCTTGACCATGGTATGGAATCCTATTGAAAGTTTAGACTCAAATCAATTTAATCGTGATAATCAAAATAAGGATCTATAAATAATAATTATTCACAATAATAACAAACTCAACTAAACTTATAAGAGTTATAATAATTATAGCAAAAACTTTTTCTTTTACATAACTAGATGTTCCATTTTTCTTAAAATGTTAATAGAGATAAGAATGTGTATATAACATTCTATAAATAACGATAATTTCTTTTTAACTTTGAGTTGCTATGACGTAATGAATGATAGAGTATTTTACTTTTTACAACCAACAAGCAAGAAATAAAAGATTTTTCAATTTCAGTGAACTTACTTGAAATCGTAATTTGCCCACTGGTGGTTCTGCATACGGGATGCCTTTGAAAGAAAAATAATTCCCCCCTAGGACATTTCTCTTTACGAGGCCTCGCAATGTTCCATACTTAGTCTTAATTAATTTGTACATTCTCCTTCAATTTAATAGCACTAGCGTCTTATCGTAGCAATTCCGCGATATCCACTGATGCTCTCTTAAGAGCCTCTCTTTTCTTTAGACTATAAATTTCTGATAGCCTGATCTGCTATTTTCGCCGTTTCATGAAAAATTTATTTTCATTTTCAAAATTTACTTCCAAAATGTAAATTATCATGTAATTGAATTCCGAACTTTAACAAATTAGTATTTACGTATTTAAATTATATTCATTTTACTATTTTTTAAGCTGTACATTAATATTTCCATGTTCTCAAATCTAAATTGAAATCTCGAAGAAGTAGCGTCAAAAATAATTTAATTGCTTTTTCGTCTTTATCGTGTAATTCAAAAAGATAATTTTAAATGGAGATACAGTAAGATTAATAACAAATCGTAATTTATGAAAGAAGCTTTCAAGAGAAAATTAATAATTTCAATCTCTCTCAATCTGAATTAGTAAGAATTTACTAATGAAATAGTGCCGATTCGTTTACTAATTCACTTTAATAAGGATTTTTACTATCATTTAGTTAAAAACTATTCATTACTACGAATTAGTAGTTTTTAACTAATTGATAGTAAAAATGCTTACTTAAGTGAATTAGTAAACGAATCGGCACTATTTGACTATTTCATTAGTAACTTCTTACTAATTCAGATTGAGAGAGATAGATTTCAATCAATCTTGAAAAAGCCCTTCGTAATTACTTACAGATAGATTTCATTGAAAATATTTTATTATATATTCATCTTTGTGCGCTGTTAGTAATAAATATAAGTATTATATAAAGTATTTTTCGCGAATCACATTCTTAAGTTTTGGAAAAGTAATAAAAAGCATTCCATGCGCATTCATATCTTATAATGTTACTCACACATATTCAACATATGTCTACAATGTGTACATGTGCTATTATCGGAAAAAGAATTAATATGATTGTTCAAAATGGACGCAACAGCCGGGTGATCGACTTTTCGCAATTTCTCTACAATGCCTCTGTACTGTTCATCGGGAATCAAAGTGTGATGTTTAAAGAACATTGCTGCAGCTAGTATAGAAGAGTGGACAAAATTCACCTCTGATAGCGATTCTGTTACAGAGCCAATAAACTTTCCTTCTTTTGAAGGCGACATCAATAACGGAGACAAAAAATCTGACAACACTTCCGCAATAACTAAAATCATTTCGCCAGTGAAAGTCGTTAACAAATTCGGCATATGCGTTCCAATTAATAATCCAAACAACCTACCATCAAACTCAGCTTTTCGAAGTTCAATCGCAAAAAATAACTTCAAGTAGGAATTCGAATCTTGAACAGGTGTCAGAATAGAAGAGAACAAATTCATCATGGCTTCTGGTATTCTTGAATCGATTCTGATTACCACTTCAGAAGTTACAAGATGCTCGATAATTTCGTTAAAGCTACGCCTCATAGGATAAAATTTGAAATTCGTTGGATGAGGTTTATCCCAGTTTTTGGATATAGCACTGGACAACAAATTGCAAAAGTATTTCAATCTTGATTCAAGTTTATCTTCAGCTTGAATCAGAAAACTTTCAAGAGCAAACAAACGACCTGCGCTGCAATCAAATGCAAACTTTTGTACCAAACTTCGACAATAATCTTCCGGGAAAAAAGCGCAGACATCGGAAGTTGCTTTGTTAAGAAAACTGTGAATTAATTCATCTGATATACTTGGTTTTAAACCTTCCTTTTCAAGCTTCTCGATTTTGGTTAATCCTGCCTCGAAATAATCTTTGATGTACTCGTTCGGTACGTTTTCTACTTTCACCAACGTGTTGAAACATTCGACGTCTTTTACAGTGAGATCTTCTATGCAAGAACTCATCAAGAGCCAAGCTTCCTTGGAAGGTTGTTTGGTGAAGAGATTGTAAATGTGTTGGAAAACAATATCCCGAATTGATATATGTTTTTCGCTCTTCCACAGGTGTCTCAAAAATTCATGCAAACTTGCAGTTGGAGCCACGAGACACATTAATCTGATACCATGTTTCTTGACTGAAATTGGTTTATCCACTAGATCTTTTGCAAAGGTGATCACCTTGCTGACGGGTGTTCGGCGTGAGACGTTCATCAAGGAAACCAATCCTAACGACAAATAATCTCCTTTTAAAAACTTGCCCACTAATTCCAAAGAAGGTGGAGGGTTCACTTGATTGATTGCTGGTGGGATTGAACTTATTGTGCGGAAGGATTTTTTCGCATCTTCTCCATCAATGTCGATCCTGAGTGAATCGGGAACTATAGGTTCGATAATTTGAACAAATTCTGGACCTTGAAGCAAAAGAGCCAAGATCATCAGCGTATTTGGATCCTCTTCATTTATTTGGCTTAAGGACTCTTCTACAAATTTGATTGGAATTTGATTGTACCAAGTGCACTTTTTAAGAAACCTTCTTGTGTGAGAATAGTGAATATGTCTTTTGCAACTCTCAAAGTATATTTTCCAATTTGTCAAAATCTTGCCAGGTTCCTTCTTCAATAAATTCAACCCTTCTTGTTCAAAGACACGGGCTATAGTTTCTTTGGGTGGAAACCAGAGATCATACAGAGAGCGTTCATGTTTCTGAAGCAACCTTTTCATCTTATCAATTTTATACTTCCTTCTGTATATTTCCTGACATTCTTGATTTTCCTCAAGAACAATATTTTTCACTTGTTCAAGTAGCCACGGATATTTGCTTAGAGATAATAATTCTTCGCTTTTTAAGGTCTTACGTGCTTTCCTTGCAGCTGCGGTAACTCTTTCGTTATAATTATAGAGTCCCTCAGTGAGTTGTTGAATCGTATCGACCTTATTATCTTTCCATATTTCATTATCTTCTGGAAATTTGCGTGGAATAATGTCGATAAATGTCTCTAAACAAAATTTCTCATATTTTGGATTTTTAACAATAATGTTAAATTTACCATTCCAGGATTTAATTTTGATTTCTGCCAACAAAGTCATTCTCTCCTCGATTGGAAGATTATTTAAAAGATTGTGATGGATACTTTTCTCGAGCAACATTTCTGTAGTACTCACACGATCCATCAAGTTATCTTTAACATGAGATCTTTGAATAAGCTCATTTAAAATTTTCCAGTGATTTGCACTAAAATTTTCCAGATCAAAATTACTAAGAAGACTGTCGTATACAGTCCACCAAAATGTCTTTATTTCATTGCGGTGTCTTGATGCAATGTATTGCAATACATGAAGTAAATCCTTTTCATTTTTGTTCACCTTGCAGGTGTAAATGAGGGTGGAAACTAAAGATGCTCTGACATCCACTTCCTTCGATTTAGAAATTTCATCCTTAATCAATGGAATCGAATCCACGGTTGATAAATAAGCAACCCAAGATTCTTCACAATGGTATGGTTTAAAATCTGGATCCTCAGCCAATTTCTTCTGAGCTAGATCGATTCGCTCTTTTTCTGGTAACATCAAAAGGAGTTCAGGGGTAACGTGATCCAAACAACTGACGAGATCTACACCGTATAAATCCTTAAAAGTTTTAGTAATCAGTGGTAAATGTAAGTCTTCTGACTGAAACTCAAGATACGTACGCATTTTAGATAAGTTAAACTTCTCCCGGTTTTTCGGAAACAGATTTTGAAACATGAGTTGAAACTGCTTTATGTTTAATTTCCTTGTGACTAATTTTAGAGGCAATTGTGGGAGATACTTTCGTGGAAATTCAATCAAGGCCTCGACACCTTTACCTTTTAGGAACAATTCTGAGCGTTTGTTTCCTAATGTAATGGCCAAAGGATTCTCAAACGAATTTACAATATCAATAAAATCGTCAATATAATTTGATATAAGACGTGGAAGGAGATCTAAGTAGGCCATTATCGATATAGACGTGATATTGCGTTTCTGACGATTCGTTGGTTTGCACAATTTCAAGTACCTAATCATAAGTGCGGGATACTTTAGAAATAATCTTGTAACTACTTTTTTAGGAAGATTCACGCTACCGTCTTTTATAAGTTCTGAAATGTAATTTTCATGGCAAGCCGTCAGTAAAGGCATTGCTTGGTTCAAGTTGTAAGTTTTACAAAGTCCTTCAAAAAATTCTTGTGCAAGACTGTATTCGTTTCTTTCACCCAAGTATTGTGATAAGCGTTTTATAATAAGCGCTCGTGTCTTTAAAGATACCTCCGGTAAAATATGTGTCGCAAAATACGAGAAATTTGTTACAGTCTTATTACTGCCTTCAAAAATCCATTTGGCTTGTAACGCTCGACTCACAATATTGAAGTCTTCTGACTTTAAAGCTGTTATGACATCATCGGTATTTTTTAATACTTTCGCTATTTCTATTTGAATAAGCGGTGTTAATCTTGGTGGAATAGGTGACCCGTACGATGTTTGTAGAGCGAAATCACCCGGCGCCTTCTTACTTTCAACTGTCTCTTTGATGATCTTATTCAACGATCTGTACTTTTCCTTAGCAGTATTTCCCGGTATTTTTTGGATTGCATCCAAGTAGGGTGTTCGTGATTCCATGGTTTAATGCAATTTTGAAGTGGTCTTCTATTTAGTCTTCAACGGAAACCTTTAATTAATAATTAAAAACTAAGCATTAGATTTCGTACAAAAATTCTTGTTCAATTCAATCATTTATTCTATATATTAAAATTGCATTAAAATTATATATCTAATTATCCATTTAAGAATACATGTGTAAATTGCAACTTTATTTTTTTTTAAGACGAGGAACGATGAAATTTTAAGACATGGAAATATTAATAGTACGCAAATCTCAGTTTTTCATTCACTTTCATTTTATGGAATTTAATAAAGATTTATCTAATTAAAAAAAAAAGATTCAAATTTATTAATATCTCAAAAAGTAGAGCCATTTAAATTAAATTATAATTATAAAATGAAACACTTCACTGTGATGCATAGCCGGTGAAAAATTTTATTTTATAACTCAAAATAAGATTAACGCCATAGATTAAATTGTTAGTAGTATTTGTTATTAAGAATAACAAATATTTAATGTTTAAAAATAATTATTTCAATTTGATTTTAATTTTGTGAGAACATGACCAAAATTATCAAAATAACTACATATTTATAAAATTGTTTATAAAGATAAGCACTTTCCTTTGATAAAAGTTGTTTACTAAATTTTCTAAAATTAGACACTCAAACATAAAAGAAAGTAAAAGTAATAAATATACATCATAACAGTGATGAAATTTTTACTAATAACGCTTGGACGTGAAATGAAAGCAAACTTCCAATAATTTTATTAATCTACAAGGTAAACAAATTAATCCCTTCGTTGATATGAACGATTTGACTAAAAGTTCCCAAATTGTACATGACTTTTTAAAAAATTTTTAATCGAAAATCTGTTTATTGTCATCTAAATCGATGACGATAAAAGAAAACAAAAAAAGGTGCGCACTATTCTCAAACAAAATACTAGGTAGCATCTATAGTTTTAAGTAGTTTAAAAACCTAAAACATATAAGATAAACATCTTAGGACTTCATAAAAATGGCTCTAACTTTTAGTAAACTATTATAAAAATACTCTCTTAAATTTATTTTGCGTTGTTTTTAGATTGTTGTGAAAATATATAAGATGATTATACAGGGATTAAAAGCATGACGTGAGATATACATGACTCAACCTGAGGAATGTAAAATTTCATGAATCTTTCAAAGTTTCCTTTGTTTTGAAAGTTTCAAACTAGAGGAAACTTTGAAAGTTTCATGAAATTTTACCTTAACCGGCTAAATGGTTTGCAGGTTAAGATATTGGATAACACTTAACTTAAATCCCTCAAATCATTTAAATGCCTCATAGACTTAAAAAAAACGAATACAATATACGTACCGAAAGGCCTGATTCATTTGGTCCTAAATGATAGTTTTTTTAGTAAAATTTTAACTGCAAAATTTGATTTAAACAGCCAAAAAAAGAGTAATTTAAAGCAAATTTAGATTTGACTTGTAAATTCACTGCGAATTTAACAAAAACAACTGTAGATGATGGAACCTGGAATCTGTTGGTCATATAGGCCTAGGCGTGGCGTCTGTCTGCGCATGCGTGCAAAAATTGTAAACACCTTTTCATGCATTGTAATAATTAGAAAATTGCAATGGAAAGCAGTTTTATACAATTTTAAAATTAAAAAATTTTAATGATGTGCATTTATGATTATTTTAAAAATGAAAATGTTGTTTTTCAAATCGTAAAATATATTAAAAAGTCCATAACTTTGTTTCAAGGTCAATATGACTACTAAAATTGAGCGCGAAAGTAAATACGATTGCCTCCTTGCAGGAGCTATTGATTTCAATTAATTGTATTAAGAGCATGTTTCTTACCGTAAGAGCAAATTTAGTTTCGGCAACTTTTGCTTTGCAATAATAAATATTTTTTGTTCAAAAAATGGCAATCTACCTTTGTGTGTATGAAATGGAGATAAACTGCCTAGTTTTAGCGAAAAATATTTGTTATTGCGAATGTAAACTTGGCAAAACTAAATTTGCTTTTATGATGAACATTTTATGATGATGAACGTTACTTTTAAATTTACATATTGAGATATCAAATTGAAAATTACTATAATTAAAGTTTAATATTTACATTTATAAAAGAAAAAAATTATTTTTTTTATTTTAATAAAAATTTAGGACCAAATAAACGTACCTTAGCACATTTTCTTTAATTTTAGAAATATTCAATTTGACATCTCATGGTCTCAATAAATTTAAAAGCGCCTTTGCGGAGAAAAAAATACCGGTAAGGTAGGGATCGGATAAGTAATAAATGTCCTTAAGATTTTTTTTATAACGACCTAAAATTCTGATAATTTAAATATAACCAGATATAGCACTTATTTCTTAATTTGATAATAAATAGAAAATATAGATGCTAAATGTATTTAGTCTGTAGTTGTTATTTTGAATAACAGAAACATGCTGCGCTAAAAAATAAAATAATGGTATATAAACTTGTAAATTATTACTGATGTAGACATATACACTCAATATAAAATAAATTATCATACCATTAGGAAATGGCGCTTGGAATATTAGAAAAGAGTTGTACGAATAAATTTCTGCTTCCAAATAGGGTGAAAATAAATAAGCAAAACAATTTAGGTCAATCCCATTTAAATAATAATAAAATGAGTTATTTATGAATAATTTTGATCAATTTTATGGCTTTACTCTGCATAGAATATAATATATAATTTTAAAAGAGGAACATAAGAATTATCATGTGGCTTTTAATTATTCAAAAAAATCATATATATATATATATATTTCTTAAATTATTACGGAAAAAATGAGAAAAAATGGACAAAGTAAAAGAAATGGTTTTTGGCCCATGTGGGATTTGAACCCACGTCCTCCGTAAATTTGTGTTTCACTGGTATGGAACAGGATACGCGACTTCGGTGCTCTAACCACTGAGCTAATGGGCCCTTCATAACTACAAGTGTAAGAGTTAAATTGATATTAAATTTGAATTACAAATGCAACTCAACAGGTGTTGAAATTTCATAAATAATTTGTAATAATAATGATAATAATAATAATAATAATAATATACATAAATAATTTCTGTTTATCTAATAATTTAGCTAGTTATTTTAAGGATTTTTAAAAGAATTACAAAAATGAGATTTAAAAAAATATTGAAAAAAATTTTTAAAGTGTGAAAGCAGTTGCAAAATATTTTTCAAAAATACGCAGAACATGAACCAAACAGTTTCATTCCGATCTAATCCGAAGGATTAAATTAATTATTATTTAGGAATTCGAATTAATTAATTAATC